>ML314034.1:0-147832 GCA_005239505.1 Nicotiana paniculata | reverse complement strand
TCACGAGCTTCTACGATTTTCTACAAACAGAGTCTGAAAGAAATACAACTGTTTTGAACGAAAAGATACAGTAAAATAGGGAAAATAGAAGGGGACTTCAAGGTCTGCGGACGCCAGTAGATCTACCTCGAGTCTCCAATGAGCAAATCCAAGTTGCTATGCCTCACGAACAACTAGGGCCGGTACCAAAGTCTACACAAGAAGTGTAGAGTGTAGTATGAGTACAACCGACCTCATGTACTCCGTAAGTGTCAAGCCTAACCTCGACGAAGTAGTAACGAGGCTATGACAAGACACCCACGTAAATAACCTGTGCATATAACAATATACGTGCAGGATAACAACAAATAAAAGCTAAACATGTACGCTACATGCTGAAGGGGAATACAAGATGCGAGAAATACAACAGAAATGATAACCATAACAATCAATATATGTTTAAGCAGTAAAAACAATTAAGCACAATGAAGAAAAGTGCACGGCATCACCTTTCGTGCTTTTACTCTCAACCTCACAATGAAACAAGAATACTGCACTGCATCACCCTTCGTGCTTTTACTCTCTCTCAGTATAAATCAATAGTTACGGTACGACATCACCCTTTGTGCATTAACTCACATAACATGGCACGACATCCCCCTTCATGTATTAACACTCACAATATGACACAGCATCACCCTTCGTGCATTAACACTCACATAACACACGACATCACCATTCGTGCATTAACACTCTCTGTTACCATATAGCAATGAACAAGTCACATCAGGGAGTTAGGATAATAAAAACAAGCCTTACGTCAACAATGGTTCCAAAATACCAATCTCACTTTTAGGAAAAATACTCAGTTATCACAAAAAACCATAAACGTGGTAAGAACGATCAATTTAATAAGTAACTAGTCTAAGCATGAATAACATGATCAAAGTAAGAAATAAATTACAAGGAACAAGTCCCAGCGGCATGTTTTAACCTGACAAAAGCGCATAAGCACTCGTCACCTCACATATATGTGGTACCCAACATCTAAACATGTAGCAAATAGAAAAACAAATCCCAATCCCTCAAGTCAAGGTTAACCACGACACTTACCTCGCTCCAAGGATCAAATCAAAGCTCAACCAAAGCTTTGCCTTTCAAACAAGCCTCCAAACCAATAAAATCCAGAAAATTACCAACCAAACTATTCAAATTAAGCCTTAGGAACTACCCACAATTGCGAAGGATTCAATTTAGGTCATTGTTGAAAAAGTCAACTCTCGAGCCCAATTGGTCCAAACCCGAAATTCGGACCAAAATTTGATTACCCATTCACCCCCGAGCCCGATTATGTAATTTGTTTTGGAATCTGACCTCAATTTGAGGTCTAAATCCCAATTTTACAAAAATCTCTAATTTTACCCAAACCCCCAATTTTCACCATGAAAACACTAGATTTTAGGTTGAAATCTTTGGAAATGTAGTGAAATATTGAAAGAAAGTGGATTAGAATCACTTACAAATTATTTGGGGAAGAAGAGAGCTTGGGAAAATCACCTCTAGGATTTTCTTGTGTTTCAAAATTTGAAGAATGAACAAAAAACCCATCCAACTCGTATTTGATTAGTCGTAGGTGTCGCATTTGCGACCTGGTGCGAACCCCGCAAATGCAAACCCCGCGAATGCGAAGAAACAGTCGCAAAAGAAAATTCCTCCCATCTCTGTTGTCATCGCATTTGTGATGATTTGTTCGCAAATGCAAACATTGATCTTCCGCAATTGCGACCAAATTGATCGCGATTGCGATCAAGCCTGCCCCAGTCCCACTATTCAAAAGCGAAGTATCGCAAATGCGAACTGTGGCCTCCCCGCAATTGCAACCTCTTCATCACAAATGTGAACTCATGTTGACCTGGGTATTTGCAAAGAATTTGCTCGCAAATACGAGCCTTCCAAGATTTGGGAATGTTCGCAAATGCAAACACTAATCTCGCAAATGCAAGATCACAGACCAGTTACCAGAAATAGCAGAACACCAGCTGAGTTCTAAGTCTAAACCACTCTAGACTATCCGAAACTCACCCAAGCCATCGGGGCTCCAAACCAAATATGCACACAAGTCTAGAAACATAATACAAATTTGCTCGTGAGATCAAATCGCCAGAATAGCACCTAGAACTACTAATTTAACATCAAATCAAAGGAAATTTTAAGGAAATCTCATGAACTTCTATTTTCACAACTGGAAGTCCGAATCACGTCAAACCAACTCCGTTTCTTACCTAATTTGAAAAACAAGTAATAAATATAGCAATGGGTCTATACCGGGTTCCAGAACCAAAATATGGACCTCATATCAATAAAGTCAAACATTGGTCAAACTTTCAAAGTCATTAAGCTTTTAAACTTTCAAATTTCAACAAAGTCTGATAACTCAGGCTAGGGACTTCTGAATTCGATTCTGCGCATACGCCCAAGTCCCAAATCACGATACAAACCCACTAGGACCGTCAAAACACAAATCCAAGTTTGTTTGCTCAAAATGTTGACCGAAGTCAACTCAAATGGATTTTAAGGCAAAAAATTCATATTTTATGGCTTCAAAGCGCAGAATTAGGTTCTAAAACATAAGATGACCTATCGAGTCATCACATTCTCCACCTTTAAAACAACTGTTCGTCCTCGAACGGACAAAAAAAGTACCTAGACTGGTGAAAAGATGTGGATATATACTCCGCATGTCCGACTCAAACTCCCAAGTATCTGCCTCGTCTGGCTGTCTTCTCCAATGTACTCGAACTAAAGGATAACTTTTTGACCTCAACTAACGAAGCTGCCGGGCTAGAATAGCCACCGGCTCCATCTTATAAGTCAAATCCTTGTCCAATTGGACAGAGCTGAAATCTAACGCATGGGTCCGATGTAAGCCACCTCACCCACTCTCTCCAAAATCTGAAAGGGTCCTATGTACCTAGGGATCAACTTGCCCTTCTTTCCGAACCTCATGACACCCTTCATGGGTGAAACCCGAAGCAACACTCTCTCTCCAACCATGAATGCAACATCACAAACTCGACGGTCGGCATAACTATTCTTCCCGGACTGAGCCGTGCGAAGTCAATCTTGAATAATCTTGACCTTATCCAAGGCATCCTATACCAAATATGTACCCAACAACCGAGCCTCCCCCGATTCAAACCATCCAATTGGCGATCAGCACCGCCTCCCGTATAATGCCTCATAGGGAGCCATCTGAATGCTCGACTGGTAGCTGTTTTTGTAGGCAAACTCCGCAAGTGGAAAGAACTGATCCCAAGAACCTCCGAAGTCTATAACACAAGCGTGAAGCATATCCTCCAATATCTGAATAGTGCGCTCGATTTGTCTGTCTGTCTAAGGATGAAATGATCTGCTCAACTCAACCTGCGTGCCCAACTTACACTATACTTACCTCCAGAAGTGCGAGGTGAAATACGTACTCCGATCAGAGATGATAGACACGGGCATACCGGGAAGACGGATAATCTCACAGATGTATATCTCAGCTAACCGCTCTGAAGAATAAGTAACTGCTACATGAATGAAATGAGCTGACTTAGTCAACCTGTCAAGAATGACCCACACTGCATCGAACTTTCTCTGAGTCTGTGGGAGTCCAGCAAAGAAATCCATAGTGATAGCTCCTACTTCCGCTCAAAAATCTCTAAATTCTGAAGCAAACCGCCAGGTCTCTAATGCTCATACTTTACTTGCTGAAAATTTAGACACCGAGCTACATGTGCAACTATATCCATCTTCATTCTCCTCCAACAATAAGGCTACCGCAAGTCCTGATACATCTTGGCGTCCCCTGGATGAATAGAATACGGGGAATTGTGGGCCTCCTCAAGAATCAACTCATGAATTCGATCTACATTAGGCACACAAATACGACAATGTATCCTCAAAACTCAATCATCTCCAACAATAACCTGCTTGGCACCACCGTGCCGCACTGTGTCTTTAAGGACAAGCAAATGAGGTTCGTCATACTGCCGCTCCCTGATACGCTCAAACAAGGAAGACCGAGCAACTGTACAAGTTAGGACACGACTGGGCTCTGAAATATCCAACCTCACAAACTGATTAGCAAAAGTCCGAACATCTGATGCAAGCGGTCTCTCACCGACTGGAAAGTACGCAAGGCTGCCCATTTTCACTTCCTTTCTACTCAAGGTAAGGCATCGACTCAAACCATCCAATTGGCGATCGGCACCGCCTCCCGTATAATGCCTTATAGGGAGCTATCTGAATTCTCGACTGGTAGGTGTTATTGTGGGAAAACTCCGCAACTGGAAATAATTGATACCAAGAATCTCCGAAGTCTATAACACAAGCGCGAAGCATATCCTCCAATATCCAAATAGTACGCTCAAACAGTTCGTCTATCTGAGGATGAAATGTTGTGATCAAATCAACCTTCATACCCAAATCACACTGTACTTCTCTCTAGAAGTGCGATTTGAATTGCGTACCCCGCTAAAAAATAATGACACGGGCACACCGTGAAGACGGATGATCTCGCGGATGTAGATCTCAGCTAACCGCTCTGAAGAATAAGTAACTGCCACATGAATGAAATGAGATAACTTGTTCAGCTTGCCCACAATGACCCAAACTGCATCAATCTTCCTCTAAGCCTGTGGGAGTCCAACAACGAAATCCATAGTGATACGCTCCCACTTCTGCTCAGGAATCTCTAACTTATGAACCAAACCACCAGGTCTCTGATGCTCGTACTTTTCTTGCAGAAAATTTAGACATCGTGCTACATATGCAACTATATCCTTCTTCATTCTCAACCACCAATAATGCTGCCGCAAGTCCTAATACATCTTGGCGGCACCTGGATGAATATAATACCAGGAACTGTGGGCCTTCTCAAGAATCCACTCATGAAGTGCATCTACATTGGGCATGCAAATACGACCCTGCATCCTCAAAACTCCATCATCTCCAACAATAACCTGCTTGGAACCACTGTGCCGCACTGTGTCTTTAAGGACAAGAAAATGAGGCTCGTCATACTGCCGCTCCCTGATGCGCTCAAACAAGGAAGACCGAGCGAATGTACAAGCTAGGACACTACTGGGCTCTAAAATATACAACCTCACGAACTGATTAGCCAAAGTCTGAATCTCTGATGCAAGCGGTCTCTCACTGACTAGAATGTATGCAAGGCTGCACATACTCGATGCCTTTCTACTCAAGGGAAGGCGTTGGCTCAAACCATCTAATTGGCGATCAACACCGCCTCCCATATAATACCTCATAGGGAGCCATCTGAATGCTCGACTGGTAGGTGTTGTTGTAGGATAACTCCGCAAGTGGCAAGAACTGATCCCAAGAACACCTAAGTCTATAACACAAGCGCGAAGCATATCCTCCAATATCCGAATAGTGCGCTCGAACTGTCCGTCTGTCTGAGGATGAAACGATGTGCTCAACTCAACCTGCGTGCCCAACTCACACTGTACTGCCCTCTAGAAGTGCGAGATGAAATGTGTACCACGATCAGTAATGATTGACACGGTCACACCGTGAAGAAGGACTATCTCGCGAATGTAGATCCCAACTAACTGCTCTGAAGAATAAGTAACTGCCACATGAATAAAATGAGTTGACTTGGTCAGCGTGTCCACAATGACCCAAACTGCATCGAACTTTCTCTGAGTCTTCGAAAGTCCAACAACGATATCCATCGTGATACGCTCCCAATTCAGCTCAGGAATATCTAACTTCTGAAGCAAATCACCAAGTCTCTGATGCTCATACTTTACTTGCTGAACATTTAGACACCAAGCTACATGTGCAACTATATCCTTCTTCATTCTGCTCCCACCAATAATGCTTCCGCAAGTCCTGATACAACTTGGCGGCACCTGGATGAATAGAATATCGGGAACTGTGGGCCTCCTCAAGAATCAACTCATGAAGTCCATCTACATTGGGCACACAAATACGACCCTGCATCCTCAAAACTCCATCATCTCAAACAATAACCTGCTTGGCATCCCTGTGCCGCATTGTGTCTTTAAGGATAAGCAAATGAGGGTTGTCATACTGCCGCTCCCTGATGCGCTCAAACAAGGAATACCGAGCGACTGTACAAGCTAGGATACCTCTGGGCTCTGAAATATACAACCTCACGAACTGATTAGCCAAAGTACGAACATCTCATTCAAGCGGTCTCTCACCAACTAGAATGTACGCAAGCGACACAAATCATCCAATTTGCGATCGGCACCGCCTCCCGTATAATGCCTCATAAGGAGCCATATGAATGCTCGACTGGTAGATATTTTTTTAGGCCAACTCCGCAAGTGGCAAGAACTGATACCAAGAACCTCCGAAGTATATTACACAAGCGCGAAGCATATCTTCCAATATCTGAATACTACGCTCGAAATGTCCGTCTATCTGAGGATGAAACGTTGTGCTCAACTCAACCCACGTGCCCAACTTACACTGTACTACCCTTTAGAAGTACAAGGTGATCTGCGTACCCCGATCATAAATGATAGACACAGGCACACCATGAAGACGGACGATCTTGCGGATATAGATCTCATCTAACTATTCTGAAGAATAAGTAGCTGCCACATGAATGGAATGAGATGACTTGGTTAGCCTGTCCACAATGACCCAAAATGCATTGAGCTCTTTCTGAGTCTGTGGGAGTCAAACAACGAAATCCATAGTGATACGCTCCCACTTCCGCTCAGGAACTCTAACTTCTGAAGCAAACCACCAGGTATCTGATGCTTATACTTTACTTGCTGGAAATTTAGACGCGGAGCTACATGTGCAACTATATCCTTCTTCATTCACCTACACGAATAATGCTGCTGCAAGTCCTGATATATCTTGGAGGCACTTGGATGAATAGAATACGGGTAACTGTGGGCCTCCTCAAGAATTAACTCATGAATTCCATCTACATTAGGCACACAAATAAAACCCTGCATCCTCAAAACTCCATCATCTCCAACAATAACCTGCTTGGCACCACTGTGCCACACTGTGTCTATAAGGACAAGCAAATGACGGTCTTCATACTACCGCTCCCTGATGTGCTCAAACAAGGAAGACCGGGCTACTAAACAAGCTAGGACACGACGGGGCTCTGAAATATCCAACCTCACGAACTGATTAGCCAAAGTCCAAAAATATGATGCAAGTGGTCTCTCACCGACTGGAATGTATGCAAGGCTGCCCATACTCGCTGCCTTTCTACTCAAGGGAAGGCGTCGGCTCAAACCATCCAATTGGCGATCAACACCGCCTCATGTGTAATGCCTCATAGGGAGCCATCTGAATACTCAAATGGTAGGTGTTGTGTTAGGCAAACTCCGCAAGTGGCAAGAACAGATCCCAAGAACCTCCGAAGTCTATAACACAAGCGTGAAGCATATCCTCTAATATATGAATAGTGCGCTAGAACTGTCCGTTTGACTGAGGATGAAAAGTTGTGCTCAACTCAACCTTCGTGCCCAGCTCACACTGTAGTGCCCTATAGAAGTGCGAGGTGAAATGCATACCATGATCAAAAATGATAGACACAACCGTGAAGAAGCACGATCTCGCGGATGTAGATCTCAGCAAATCGCTCTGAAGAATAAGTATCTACCACATGAATGAAATGAGCTGACTTGGTCAGCCTGTCCAGAATAATCCAAACTGCATCGAACTTTGTGTGAGTCTGTGGGAGTCCAACAACGATATCCATAGTGATACGATCCCACTTCCGCGCAGTAATATCTAACTTCTAAAGCAAACCACCAGGTCTCTGATGCTCATACTTTACCTTGTGAAAATTTAGACACCGAGCTACTTGTGCAACTATATCCTTCTTCATTCTCCTCTACCAATAATGTTGTCGCAAGTCCTGATACAACTTGGCGACACCTGGATGAATAGAGTATCGGGAATTGTGGGCCTCCTCAGGAATCAACTCACGAAGTCCATCTACATTGGGCACACAAATACGACACTGCATCCTCAAAACTCCATCAACTCAAACAATAACCTCTTGGCACCACCGTTCAACACTGTTTCTTTAAGGACAAGCAAATGAGGGTCGTCATACTGCCACTCCCTGATGCGCTCAAACAAGGAAGACTGAGCGACTGTACAAGCTAGGACATGAATGGGCTCTGCAATATCCAATCTCATGAACTGATTAGCCAAAGTCCGAACAATTGATGTAAGCGGTCTCACACCGACATGAATGTACGCAAGGCTGCCCATACTCGCTGCCTTACTACTCAAGGCAAGGCGTCGACTCAAACAATCCAATTGGAAATAGGCACCGCCTCCCATATAATGCCTCATAGGGAGCCATCTGAATGTTCGACTGGTAGGTGTTGTTGTAGGAAAACATCGGAAGTGGCAAGAACTGATCCCAAGAACCTCTGAAGTCTATAACACAAGTGCGAAGCATATTCTCCAATATCTGAATAGTGCGCTCGAACTGTCTGTCTGTTTAAGGATGAAATGTTATGCTCAACTCAACCTGCATGCCCAACTCATACTGTACTGCCCTCCAGAAGTGAGAGGTGAACTGCGTACCCCGATCAGAAATGATAGACACGGGCACACCAAGAAGACGGGCGATCTCACAGATTTAGATCTCAGCTAACCACTCTGAAGAATAAGTAACTGCTATATGAATAAAATGAGCTGACTTTGTCAACCTGTCTACAATGACCCAAACTGCATCATACTTTCTCCGAGTCTGTGGGAGTCCAACAACGAAATCCATAGTGATACTCTCCTACTTCCGCTCAGGAATCTCTAACTTCTGAAGCAAACCACTAGGTCTATGGTGCTCATTCTTTACTTGATGAAAATTTAGACACCGAGCTACATTTGCAACTATATCCTTCTTCATTCTCCTACACCAGTAATGCTGCCGCAAGTCCTGATACAACATGGCAGCACCTGGATGAATAGAGTATCGGGAATTGTGGGCCTCCTCAGGAATCAACTCATGAAGTCCATCTACATTGGGCACACAAATACGACGCTGCATCCTCAAAACTCCATCATCTCAAACAATAACCTCTTGGCACCACCGTGCAGCATTGTTTCTTTAAGGACAAGCAAATGAGGGTCGTCATACTGCCGCTCCCTGATGCGCTCAAACAAGGAAGACCGAGCGAGTGTACAAGCTAGGACATGAATGGGCTCTGAAATATCCAACCTCATGAACTGATTAGCCAAAGTCCGAACAACTGATGCAAGCGGTCTCACACCGACATGAATGTACGCAAGGATGCCCATACTCGCTGCCTTACTACTCAAGGCAAGGCGTCGGCTCAAACCATCCAATTGAAAATCGGCACCGCCTCCCATATAATGTCTCATAGGGAGCCATCTGAATGTTCGACTGGTAGGTGTTGTTGTAAGAAAACTCCGGAAGTGGCAAGAACTGATCCCAAGAACCTCTAAAGTCTATAACACAAGTGCGAAGCATATTCTCCAATATCTGAATAGTGCGCTCAAACTATCTGTCTGTCTAAGGATGAAATGTTATGCTCAACTCAACCTGCATGCCCAACTCATACTGTACTTCCCTCCAGAAGTGAGAGGTGAACTGTGTACCCCGATCAGAAATGATAGACACGGGCACACCAAGAAGACGGACGATCTCAAAGATTTAGATCTCAGCTAACCACTCTGAAGAATAAGTAACTGCCATATGAATAAAATGAGTTGACTTTGTCAACCTGTCCACAATGACCCAAACTGCATCATACTTTCTCTGAGTCTGTGGGAGTCCAACAACGAAATCCATAGTGATACGCTTCCACTTCCGATCAGGAATATCTAACTTCTGAAGAAAACCACTAGATCTCTGGTGTTCATTCTTTACTTGATGAAAATTTAGACACCGAGCTACATTTGAAACTATATCCTTCTTCATTCTCCTACACCAATAATGCTGCCGCAAGTCCTGATACATCTTGGTGGCACCTGGATGAATAGAATACCGAGAACTTTGGGCCTCCTCAAGAATTAACTCATAGAGTGCATATACATTGGGCACATAAATAAGACCCTGCATCCTCAAAACTCCATCATCTCCAATAATAACCTGCTTGGCACTACCGTGCTACACTATGTATTTAAGGATACGCAAATGAGGGTCGTCATATTGTCGCTCCCTGATGCGCTCAAACAAGGAAGACCGACGATTGTACAAGCTAGGACACGACTAGGCTATAAAATATCCAACCTCACGAACTGATTAGCCAAAGTACGAACATCTGATGTAAGCGGTCTCTCACCGATTGGAATGTACGCAAGGCTGCCGATACTTGCTGCCGATAATTGTTGTTGTTCTACTCAAGGGAAGGCATCAGCTCAAAGCATCCAATCGGCGATCAACACCGCCTCTCGTATAATGCCTCATAGGGATCCATCTTAATGCTCGACTGGTAGGTGTTGTTGTAGGCAAAATCTGCAAGTGGCAAGAACTGATCCCAACAATCTCCGAAGTCGATAACACAAGCGCGAAGCATATCCTCCAATATCTGAATAGTGCACTCGAACTGTCAGCCAGTCTGAGGATGAAACATTGTGCTCAACTCAACCCGCATGCCCAACTAACATTGTACTGCCCTTTAGAAGTGCGAGGTGAACTGCGTACCACGATCAGAAATGATAGACACGGGCACACCATGAAGACGGACGATCTCGCGGATGTAGATCTCAGTGAACCGCTCTAAAAAGTAAGTAACTGCCACATGAATGAAATGAGTTGACTTGGTCAGCGTGTCCACAATGACCCAAACTGCATCGAACTTTATCTGAGTCTTCGGAAGTCCAACAACGATATCCATCGTGATACGCTCCCAATTCCGCTCAGGAATACCTAACTTCTGAAGCAAACCACCAAGTCTCTGATGCTCATACTTTACTTGCTGAAACTTTAGACACCAAACTACATGTGCAACTATATCCTTCTTCATTCTGCTCCCACCAATAATGCTTCCGAAAGTCTTGATACAACTTGGCGGCACCTGGATGAATAGAATATCGGGAACTGTGGGCCTCCTCAAGAATCAACTCATGAAGTCCATCTACATTGGGCACACAAATACGACCCTACATCCTCAAAACTCCATCATCTCAAACAATAACCTGCTTGGCACCCCAGTGCCGCACTGTGTCTTTAAGGACAAGCAAATGAGGGTTGTCATACTGCCGCTCCCTGATGCGCTCAAAAAAGGAAGACCGAGCGACTGTACAAGCTAGGATACTACTGGGATCTTAAATATACAACCTCACGAACTGATTAGCTAAAGTCCGAACATCTCATGCAAGCGGTCTCTCGCCAACTGGAAAGTACACAAGGCTGCCCATACTCGCTGCCTTTCTACTCAAGGCAAGACGTCGACTCAAACCATCCAATTGGAAATCGGCACCGCCTCCCGTATAATGCCTCATAGGGAGCCATCTGAATGCTCGACTGCTAGGTGTTGTTGTAGGTATATTCCGCAAGTGGTAAGAACTGATCCCAAAAACCTCTGAAGTCTATAACACAAGTGCGAAGCATATTCTCCAATATCTGAAGAGTGCACTCGAACTGTCTATCTGTCAGAGGATGAAACGTTGTGCCCAACTCAACTTGCATGCCCAACTCACACTGTACTGCCATCCAGAAGTGAGAGGTGAACTGCGTACCCCGACTAGAAATGATAGACACGGGCACAGTGTGAAGACGGATGATCTTACATAGGTATATCTAAGGTAACCGCTCTGAAGAATAAGTAACTGCCACATGAATGAAATGAGCTGACTTTCTCAGCCTATCCACAATGATCCTAACTGCATCATACTTCCTCTAAGTATGTGGGAGTCCAAAAAAGAAATCCATAGTGATGCGCTCCCCCTTTCGCTCAGGAATCTCTAACTTCTGAAGCAAACCACTAGATCTCTGGTGCTCATACTTTACTTGCTAAACATTTAGTCGCCGAGCTACATGTGCAACTATATCCTTCCTCATTCTCCTCCACCAATAATTCTACTGCAAGTTCTGATACATCTTGGCGGCACCTGGATGAATAGAATACCAGGAACTGTGGGCCTCCTCAAGAATCAACTCATGAAGTCTATCTACATTGGGCACACAAATATGACCCTGCATCCTCAAAACTCTATCATCTCAAACAATAACCTGCTTGGCACCCCAGTGCCGCACTGTGTCTTTAAGGACAAGAAAATGAGGGTTGTCATACTACCGCTCCTTGATGCGCTCAAACAAGGAAGACCGAGCGACTGTACAAGCTAGGACACTACTGGGCTCTGAAATATCCAACCTCACGAACTGATTAGCCAAAGTCCGAATACCTGATGCAAGCATCTCTCACTGACTATAATGTATGCAAGGCTTCCCATACTCGCTGCCTTTCTACTCAAGGCAAGGCGTTGGCTCAAACCATCCAATTGTCGATGGGCACCACCTCCCGTATAATGTATCATAGGGAGCCATCTGAATGCTCGACTAGTAGGTGTTGTTGTAGGCAAACTCCATAAAAGGCAATAACTGACCCCAAGAACCTTTGAATTCTATAGCACAAGCGCGCATCATGTCCTCTAATATCTAAATAGTGTGCTCGAACTGTCCGTCTGTCTAAGGATGAAACGCTGTGCTGCCCAACTCACACTATACTTCCCTCCAGAAGTGCGAGGTAAACTGCGTACCCTGGTCAGAAATGATAGACACGGGCACACCTTCAAGAGAGACGATCTCGCAGATTTAGATCTCAGCTAACCGCTCTGAAGAATAAGTAACTTTCACATGAATGAAATGAGCTGACTGGTCAGCCTGTCCACAATGACCCAAACTGCATCGAACTTCCTCTGAATCTATGGGAGTCCAATAAGGAAATCCATAGTGATACGCTCCCACTTCCGCTCAGGAATCTCTAACTTTTGAAGTAAACCACGAGGTCTCTGATGCTCATACTGTAGTTCCTAAAAATTTAGAGGCCTAGTTGCATGTGCAACTATATCCTTCTTCATTCTCCCCCACCAATAATGCTGCCGCAAGTCCTGATACATCATGGCGGCACCTGGATGAATAGAATATCGGGAACTATGGGCCTCCTCAAGAATCAACTCATGAAGTCCATCTATTTTGGGAAAACAAATACAACTGTGCATCCTCAAAACTCAATCATCTCCAAAAATAACCTTCTTAGCACCACCGTGCCGCAATATGTCTTTAAGGACAAGCAAATGAGGGTCGTCATATTGCCGCTCCCTGATGCACTCAAACAAGGAAGACCGAACGACTGTACAAGCTAGGACCCGACTGGGCTCCGAAATATCCAACCTCACGAACTGATTAGAAAAATTCCAAACATCTGATGCAAGCGGTCTCTCATCGACTGGAATGTACGCAAGGCTGCCCATACTTGCTGCCTTTCAATGTAAGGCAACACGTTAGCTGAAACCATCCAATTGGCGATCGACACCGCCTCCCGTATAATGCCTCATAAGGAGACATATGAATGCTCGAGTAGTAGGTATTGTTGTACGAAAACTCCCGCAAGTGGAAAGAACTGATCCCAAGAACCTCCAAAGTCTATAACACAAGCATGAAGCATATCCTCCAATATCTGAATAGTGCGCTCGAACTATCCGTCTGTCTGAGGATGGGACATTGTGCTAAACTCAACATGTGTGCCCAACTCACACTGTACAGCCCTTCAGAAGTGCAAGGTGAACTGTGTTCCCTGATAAAAAATGATTGACATGGGCACACCGTGAAGACGGACGATCTCGCGGAAGTAGATCTCAGCTAACTGCTTTGAAGAATAAGAAACTGCTACAAGGATGAAATGAGCTAACTTGTTTAGCCTCTCCACAATGACCCAAACTGCACCGAACTTCCTCTAAGTCCGTGGGAGTCCAATAACGAAATTCATAGTGATACGCTCCCACTTTCGCTCAGGAATCTCTAACTTCTGAAGCAAACCACCAGGTGTTTGATGCTCATACTTTACTTGCTGAAAATTTAGACACCGAGCTACATGTGCAACTATATCTTATTCATTCTCCTCCACCAATAATGCTGCCGCAAGTTCTGATACATCTTGGTGGCACCTGGATGAATAGAATACTGGGAACTGTGGGCCTCCTCAAGAATCAACTCTCACCGATTGGAATGTAAGCAAGGCTTCCCATACTTGCTGCCTTTCTACTGAAGGCAAGGTATTGGCTCAAACTATCCAATTGGCGATCGGCACCGCCTCCCGTATAATGTCATATAGGGAGCCATCTGAATGTTCGACTAGTAGGTATTGTTGTAGGAAAACTGCGCAAGTGGCAAGAACCAATCCTAAGAACCTCTGAAGTCTATAATACTAGCGCGAAGCATATCCTCCAATATCTGAATAGTGCGCTCGAACTGCCCGTCTGTCTGAGGATGAAACGATGTGCTTAACTCAACCTGCGTGCCCAAGTCACACTGAATTTCCCTCCAGAAGTGCGAGGTGAACTGCGTTCCCCGGTCAGAAATGATAGACATGGGCACACCGTGAAGCAGATGATCTCGCGGATGTAGATCTCAACTAACCGCTCTGAAGAATAAATAACTGCCACATAAATGATATGAGTTGACTTGGCCAGCCTGTCCACAATGGCTCAAACGACATCGAACTTCCTCTGAGTCCGTGGGACTGTAACAACGAAATCCATAGTGATATGCTCCCACTTCCGCTCAGGTATCTCTAAGTTCTGAAGCAAACCACCAGGTCTCTGACGCTCATACTTTACTTTCTGAAAATTTAGACACCGAGCTACATGTGCAACTATATCCTTATTCATTCTCCTCCACCAATAATGCTGCTGCAAGTCCTGATACATCTTGGCGGCACCTGGATGAATAGAGTACCGGGAACTGTGGGCCTCCTCAAGAATCAAATCATTAAGTCCATCCACATTCGGCACATAAATACGACCCTACATACTCAAAACTCAATCATCTTCAACAATAACCTACTTGGCACCATCGTGCCACATTATGTCTTTAAGGATAAGCAAATGAGGGTCGTCATACTTCCGCTCCTTGATGGGCTCAAATAAGGAAGACTGAGCGACTGTACAAGTTAGGACACGACTGGGCTCTAAAATATCCAACCTCACTAACTGATTAGACAAAGTACGAGCATCTGATACAAGTGTTATCTCACCGACTGGAATGTATGCAAGGCTTTCCATACTCGCTGCATTTCTACTCAAGCAAGGCGTCGGCACAAGCCATCCAATTGGCGATCGACACCGCCTCTCGTATAATGCCTCATAGGGAGCCATCTGAATGCTCGAGTGATAGGTGTTGTTGCAGGCAAACTGCATAAGTGGCAAAAACTGATCCCAAGTTCCTTCGAAGTCTATAATACAAGCGCGAAGCATATCCTCCAATATATGAATAGTGCGCTCGAATTGTCCGTCTGTCTGAGGATGAAACGCTCTGCTCAACTCAACCTGCGTGCCCAACTCACACTGTATAAGCATCTACCTGTTGGTAAAATAAAATAAAGGCGACAACGGTGAATAGTGCCCAGATTTTGTCGGCATGGCCACTGCACCGCCGTCCGGTGGCCAAAAACCACCGGACCAAATACGAAATAAGAGCCCTCTGAATGCGCACACATCCATACAAGAATCTGTTCAAGACTCCATCCCAATCGCTACGGCTCTTCAAAAAGGCGTTGAAATCATTATAGCAACAAATCGCCTGGGAGATCTTAAAAGTTCCAAAGGCTATTCTGGGTCAAAAAATGGAATTCCACTCCGTGGAGATTTTTCTCCATCACAAGGCGTACCTCGCCACCAAAAAACAACCAATTCCATCGTGGAAGTCACCAGCAACGACCAAATGAAAATCACCGGCGGCATAGAGGTGGCCGGATATGGAGTTCCACCCAGTCAAAACGGAAATGCTTGGTACCAAAATGTTTATCTTGATAAGGAGAACATGTTAGGATCTCCAATTTCACATGGGTATCAACCAATTCCTCCAATGGTGGAATCGTTCATCCAAGGCAGTCCAGCTTCCCCAAGTGTTCGACAAAATGCCACCCTCCTTTCTAGGAAAATTTGTTTGCAACAACCAGCTGCAAATGCCTGTGCATCACCTAAGGAGAAAGTTCGCAAAGCTTCATGGAAATCTAACGTGGAAATTCATCACCACGATTAAAGGAAATGTTCAGAACTCCACCATTTGATCGAGCACGGTGTTATGGTGAACCAAATGGCCCAAAGCCAATGCCAAACAATTCCTGCAACCCAGGAGAGTGTTTCCAAATCATCAAACCAACTTTGAAATGATCCAATCTCGTCGAGTATCCAAATGGGCACTTCTGCAGACTTAACTTCCATAGGTGCTCGACGAAATGACTCAACCACTTCTTCAGATGCAAAATTGGCAACCATTGATGCCCCAGGTGACCTTACTGATCAAAACCGACTAAATGAGGCCCTTGCTACATTGTCAAATGTACCAAGACCATCTCCTGATAAAAGAAGCCAAACCCCACACCTTTCATCACACAACCCAGCCTCAGGTAATCTTCCTTCTATCTCTGAACCTCAGTAATCTAAATAGGCTGCCCCACCTCACACCTCCTCTCTTAAGGTGTCTTCTAATTTTGAGAGACCAAACATCCTTAGAAAAAAGCAAAAGAATATCCCCAAACCTCAAGAAAGAGCTGCCCAGCCTCCCCAACCCAACACAGTTAATGCCAATACCACCCAGCTTAATGCTAGTCAATACAAAGCCAAACAACCTACTAATCAATCCCCTCCTCCACCTCCAACAGTTAATCAGTACTATGCTACAAGATTGAGGTCCAGGCATGAAGCAAAAATTGCTCCACTAAAGTTCACATCCCCAGTTTTCACAACCAAACAAGGTAAGCCTGTTGTGATCTTCAAAAGGAAAGACTACATGGTCAAATTTGCTAATAGATGTATGTTCACAGTTGTGGGTAAGTTTCAATACACCATGCCAAGGATGGAAGTCAACAGTAAAAGCTTCATTGCTCAGACTGAACTCAGGGGTGGGGTTAAAATAGCTTACTTCAATGCAAAGACATTGTATATTGACCTTGATAATGAATATGACCATTCCACAATATGGTCCAAACAACACATGTACATTCAAGGTAAAATGATGAGAATAGAAGCACGTAACCCTATCTTCAAGCCAAATGAAGATTCTCCAATTGTTGCGATATGGTTTATGATACCTGAACTGCCATGGAATATCTATTATATGGAGATACTCCTATATTATCTCCAATTGGAACAGCTCACTTTCTTGATCTAGCATCTTTTCAGAAGACTAGAGGTAGTGTGGTCAAAGTAAAGATGCAGATTGATCTCACCAAGGAAAGACCACCTCATGTCTAGTTAGGGTATGATGAAGACCAAGATGTAAATGGTGATGGCCAATGGCTTGAAGTCCAATATGACAACATTCCTACCTATTGTATCCATTGTAGACACCTTGGCCACTCTGTGCAAGCCTGTCTAGTCAAGATCAGTGACTCTGAAATTCAATGAAAAAAGAAGGAAGAAAAAGATGCAGCATGAACCTCACAGTCCAACATTCAACAGAAATCCACAGAAAACACTTCAACCATTAGACAACAACAACACAATAATCCACAAGGAAAAAACAAAAAAACGGGGGCAAGACCAAACTGATAACTCAAAGGCAACAAAACACCAAAAGGAAAATCAAGTTGAAAATGAAGAAACAGCTCCACCAAAAGATGACTGGCAAACACAAAGGAGAATTTTTTTTTAAAGGGAATTCTCTAAACAAGAAGCAGCAACAGGTATACATGCAAAGACAACAGCCAAATTAATCATCTGTTGCTGCAAATGACCAACAGACTAAATCCAATCAGCAATCAGGTACTGCTGATGTAGTTGTGAATGATTTTGATACCCAGAATCCTGTTTCCCAATCCCAACTTCCCCCTGGTGTTATGTCTCATAAAGAATTTCACGGAGGAATGGAGAATAGTCAGGAGAAACCTATAGAAAGGAAAGGGCACCAACAAGGGTGGGGTTTCCTCATGTTCTGCATAAATTTGTAGAGGCACAATTGGCTGACCATAGGTTGGACTATATATCCTCTGCTACCACTCTTCCCAACCCTAATAATCAGCATGTTTAACAATCCTCTGATAAAGTTGAGCATTGTGAAATCATCAGCTCTGAAGAGGACTCACCAAGACTAGAAGATGATCAGGTCAGGAGATTATTGAAAGGAAAAGCCCACGCCTCTGCAGGTTTCAATATACAAGATCCTAAACCAAAAAAACAAACCCAACCAAAAAAGAAGTCAAGAAATGAGGAAACAAAATGCAGGAATCAACATCAATGAACCACCTGATAATACCCAGTTGTTGAGCCCTGCAATCCAGCAAAGATTCAGGTCTGATCCTAATGCAACAGAGGAATCCCCTGCTTACAGGAATTTAGTAATATTCAATCCTTCCCTTTCCCAACCTCTGTTATCTAATAAACAACCAACCTCAGATGGAAATGAATCAGATCTACCCACCTATGATGAAAACCCCACATCCAAAATACACAAAGCCACTTATGTTCTTACCAGCACCCCTAGAAAAAACCATCACTTGAATCCTTTAGAAATGGTCCTGGAGGAATGTCCTCTTAGCAGATATAACCCTCAGCAAGATGAATACAAACCAATTGAATATGAGGATGAAATAATTAGGGAACAAGATGTTGACAATGACTCTAGTAATGAAGATCTTGAAAAGGAACAACACTGTGATCTCCTGATTCCTGCAGTGAATAAACATTCAAATTACGAAAATGATGCTTCTGCAATAGTTTCATCCAGAAAGAGTCCCTCACCAAGGCTAACCAGGAGTAGAGCTGCTATAAGTAGCAGTGTCCCACCAAAACAAAACCTAAAATCCTCTTTCTAATGATTAGTACAATCATTTGGAATGCAAGAGGCATCAGGTCCTCTGGAGTCATTGAAAGGCTCAAAATCCTGAAAGATATTCACAAACTTTCCTTCATTGATGTCCTTGAACCTTTCCTAGACAATTCTCGCATCAACTCCTTCAAAATCCAACTCTCAATGTATCAAGTTGCTGCTAATGTCAATGATAAGATCTGGGTATTTTGGGATGAGGATTTTTCTGCTAAGGTTCAAGATCATGATGAACAACAACTGTATTTGGAAATGAAGCATGTTGAAAATGGCAACTTGTTTAACCAATAGTCATCTATGCCAAATGCAAGCCAGTTCTCAGAAAGCCATTGTGGGGAACTCTAAGGCAGAAATCAACTACCTGCAGTATACCATGTGTGTCATAGGATATTTTAATGTCATTGCTTCTGTAGAAGAAAAGATTGGTGGCATTCCATACCAGATGTCCAAGAGTCTTGATTTTTTGAGCATGATGGAGGATCGTGGCCTTGTGGACTTAGGCTTCTATGGACCTAAATATACATGGTATAGTGGAAGGGGGCAATGTTCTATTATATGGAAAAGGCTAGATAGGGACTAGCCAATGATTACTGGTTAGAACCCTTTCCTGCTACCACAATCTCTCACCTAGCTTCAGCAGGATCTGATCACAACCCCTTACTCTTGGAACTCCATATAAGGCAAGACAGTGGCAAAAAGTACTTCAAATTCCTCAACTGTTGGGTGAATAACAAAAGCTTTCTACCCTTGGTTTCAGAAATTTGGAACAAAGATGTTAGAGTTAGTGCTATGTTGATTTTTCACCAGAAAATGAAAGTACTAAGTCATGCTCTAAGTCTTTGTTCTAGACAAAAATATAGGGATATCTTCCAAAAAGCTAAAGAAGTTGAGCAAAATGTGAAGGATGCAGCGATGATCTGGGCCCAGACAAACACAGATACTGACAGAGCAACTCTCAATGAGCTTAAGGCTCAATATGTTAGAAATCTGAAGGTCGAGCAGGATGTTCTGAAACAAAAAACACAACTACAATGGTTCAAAGAAGGGGATTCCAATTCTAGATACTTCCACAGCTTAATTAGAGGAATAAGAAGGAAATTGTACGTCCAAAAAATTAAGAATGAGGAGGGTGAATGGTTCCAGGGTGATGAAAATATTGGGAAGGCTATCTGTGACTACTTTCAAAACCTCTTCACAGACCCAGGTTCAGTTATTAGAGAAGACATGTTGTCCATCATCCCAACCATGATATCTAGTGATGACAATGCAACACTCACCAGGAATCCATCTATGACAGAGCTCAAGGATATTGTCTTCTCCATGAATCCTACTAGTGCATCAGGAACTAATGGAATGAATGGGAAGTTCTATCAATCATGTTAGGAAGTATCAAGGAGTATTTACTCAATGTTGTTTTGGCATTCTTCAGAGGCAGTTCAATGCCTAGATACATGACCAATGCATGACTTTTTCTCCTTCCTAAGGTTGAATTCCCTAACAGTCTCACAGAATTTTGGCCAATCAGTCTTATCAACTTCATCAACAAGATTATTTCCAAGGTTATCTACTCAAGGCTAGGCCTCATACTGCCAAAGATAATTTCTGCAAACCAATCAGGCTTTGTAAAGGGCAGGAATATTTCTGAAAACATTATGCTTGCACAAGAAATTGTGCATAGTATCAAGAAGTCAACTGTGGTATCAAATGTGGTCATCAAGCTTGATATGGCCAAGGCCTATGACAGAGTATCCTGGAGCTTCACATGCATTATGATCGGGGGGATGTGATTCAGTGAAATGATCATTGACATGATTTGGAGAACAATGTCCAACAACTAGTATTCAGTCATTATTAATGGCACCAGACGTGGATTTTTTCAATCTACAAGAGACCTCAAACATGGTGATCCACTAGCTCCTTCCCTATTCATCATAGGAGCTGAGCTACTGTCTAGAATTCTCAACACCCTGAATCACGATCAGCTGCTTCATGGATTTTACATGGAAAAGAGAGGTCCTCAAATCGACCATCTAAGTTTTGCAGATGATATCATCATCTTCACCTTTGGCAGAAGAACTTCCCTTAGAAAAATCATGCGGATTCGGAACAATTATGAGAACACATCTGGCCAACTTATCAACAAACACAAGAGTCACTTTATGACTGCCTCCTCTGCATTGCCAAGTATTGTCAGAAGAATTCATCAAGAGACATGTTTTACTAGAAAAGACTTACCACTCACATACCTGGGCTACCCACTGTATACTGGTAGGAGCAGGATAATGCACTTCAGTGGTCTGACCTCTAAGGTGGTAGGAAGAGTCAAAGGGTGGCATGGCAAGATGTTATCCTATGGTGGTAGGGCAGCCCTAATCAAGTATGTTCTTCAATCCTTACCAATTCATCTACTATAAGCAGTATCCCCACCAAGACTGTCATGAAGCAAATTGAAAGGTTGACAGCTAACTTCCTTTGGGGAATGGATAAAGACAAACACAAGTATCACTGGGCATCATGGTCGAAGTTATCCTTCCCTCTCAATGAAGGTGGTATTGGTTTCATAACTATCCATGACTCCTGTAAAGCCATGGAACTAAAGCAATTATGGCATTTCATAATTGCAAACTCCATTTGGAGTTCATTCCTGAAAGAAAAATACTGTCAAAGATCAAACCCCATATTCAAGAAATGGCATTCAGACCAATCACAAACTTGGAACAGAATGATGCTCAGTAAGAAAGAAGCAGAAAGAGTAATTCACTGGAGGCTTCATAATGGGAAATGCATCTTTTGGTGGGATAATTGGCTTGGCTCAGGACCCTTGGCATATAGCAAAACAATTCGGGGCAGACCTGGTAACATATCAGTGTCCTATTTCTGGAATGAAGGCCATTAGAACCTTCAAAAGCTCAATGAAAATGCCCTAGCTCACAAAATTTCAGAGATCATGCAGACAATCATCTATTTTAACCCTGACCTCTCTGATAAACATATCTGGACTCCTACTGTCAAGGTAAAGTTTACATGTGCTTCTTCATGGGATCTTATCAGAAATAAAAAAAAAAACAATTTCACCAACATAGTGACTTGGCATAGGAAGATTCCTTTCAAGTGGTCCTTCTGCCTGTGGAGAGCACTTAGAAACAAGTTACCAACTGATGATAGAGTGCTAAGGTTCAGCAGTCCTACTATGTCCAGGTGTGTATGATGTTCTATGTATGGTCTTGAAACAGTAGACCATCTATTCAGTTCTAGGAATTTTGCAAGAATCATATGGAAGAAATATGGAGGCCATGTGGGCATTCAAACTGAGAACCTCCCTTTGAGACTGCTTCTGATGAAATAGTGGATGCTGAAAAGCCATAATTCTATGTAGAAGCTCATTTTAGATACCCTCCCCATCATCATCTGTTTGAACTTATGGAAGAACAGATGCAGTGTAAAGTATGGGGCAAAATCCTCATCCCTTACTAGAGTCCTCTACTCTATCAACTCTGACATCAACCTACTCCTAAGATCTAACTTTCCAGATCTTCAGTGGCATTTCAACTGTGGGGAAATTTATTTCTTCATTGAAAACCTTCAACATTACACTACCTCAGTTCAAGTCACATGGCACAAACCTGACAATGGATTTGTTAAGATCAACTCTTATGGGAGTGCAATGACTAATCCTGGAAAGATTTGAGGTGGTGTTATCATCAGAGATCACCATGATCAATTCATTTATGCAATGACTATTCCTTTGGGGGAGGGTAACAACAATTATGTTGAATCTGAAGCAGCCAGAAGGAGTTCAATGGTGTTTGGACAATGGAATCCCCAGAATCCATTTAGAAGCAGACTCAGCTCTTCTGGTCAGATGGTTGACAGAGGATAATGATTCACCATGGGTCTTGAATATGAAGTTTTCCCAACTCAGGCTTCTGTGCACTCACTTTGTGGAATTCTAAGTTTCTCATGTATACAGAGAAGCAAATGGTCCCGCTGATTCTCTTCCAAAACTAAGCCATGACTTCACTACATTAACCAACTTCACCACTGTTTCCTCACTCCCATCTCATATCAGGGGCCAAATTGTGTAGGACCACTTGGATACCCCAGCCTTCAAGCACAAGAAAACAAACATGCTTCCGGTATCTCCACAAACTGCAAGCTCCTCTTCTACTTCTCATGGATATGGTTGAAGATATTTCAAAGAAGGGGACACATCTATCAGTCCAAATGAATCACACCATACACCAAGTGAGGGCAATCACTGCCCAGGCTAACCTTTGTTTCTTTCTTGCAGGTACCATCATTATGAGACTGCACATTCAATTGGCCCTTCCTCAGAGTGTAGTATTAACAGCTATGTTGTTCAATCTACTGAGGAATGATCAATGGACAGGAGCAGTTCTCAACACACACACACACACAATGCAACTTTGAGCACAAAAAGCACACCTGTTTACATAGTTGCAGGAAAAAATATAGTGAAATCCAAAAGAAAATGCACTCCACATCCCATAAAAGTGCACCAAAACACACCCTCGGTACATATGCTCTCAGAACCCCCAAGAACCTCGGAGCAAACTCTTCCATTTTGCAATTCAAAAAACTCTCTACAAAAAATAGACACAGGAATTTGGCAGAAATGCCCAGTTTTTCTCTAATTCAGTTTTCTTTTTTGCTGGTTTTAATCATTCCATGGTGTTCGCTCAATTTATGTACTCACAGGATGTGGTATTAACATCCATGATGTTCATTCTCCTGGAAGCATATCAATTGAGTGCAACAGCAGTTCCAATTGCAGAACTCTGCATTTACATCTATCTCAGAATCTGTTTCTGGGCTTTCCAATCCTGTGCTTTCCAAGCATATCACATCCACCCAGGAATTAAAAAATACACCATCACCACAACAACTGCAGCAAGAGTTTCAAGTGAAAAAAGGTCCTGCAATCAGCATACCAGCAGAGCAGGACACTAATTGCTACTATCTATTTCCCAGATGCAGCCACCCACCTAATAGCAAGCATTTGTGCTCCAATACCCACAACAAACCACCAAATGTTGTATCCCAAAAACAACACCTCCATCAAACCCTATTCAGTTACATCCCAACCCCCTTTGACCACATTCCAAGTCTCTAATATGCTCCCAGAAAACACATGAACCTGGGAGCAGAATTTCTCCTTCCACAAAAATGTAACACACCACCTTTCAGCTTCCCAAGTCAACATCACTCTTCATCTCACATCCAACCACCAATAAATAACCATGACAACTTGATCTTCACAAATGTTCCCAGTGCACACAAGAACCTGGGAGCAGTAGGTATCTTTCTAATCTGTTTGTTTCTTTTTGCAAGTTCTAGGGACAGGTTCAAAATACTGAGGCAATTGCAAGGAGTGGTATCAACATTTCATATGCTCAACCTCCTGTAATTGCGTCCGTTTTTCGGGGCCTGTCAAAGCAAACCTACTAGAAATTGCAAGGACTATCAGAAGCTCACTTTCAGCTTCAAAGTTACACAAAAAGCACCTTTGAATGAAGCCTCATTGCATCTGATTCATCTACAGCAGGCCAACACCCGGGCAGGCCATCAGCAGCAGACACATTTACAACAACATTCCATTTATACAAGCAATCAACAGGAATTTCTTGAGGCACCAGATCCAACTCTCCAGTCCTGTGCACACACTACAGGTTTCAGACTCAGCTGGATAATTAAAGCAGCAAGATGCCCACTCTCTTCTATCAAAATCATCAGACAACTGTAGTTAAACACCTCTCCTTTAGGAACTCTTTTGATAGTTATCTTCCATTTGGATTCCATTGTCATCAATGCCAAAGCAAAGTGGAAGATAGCCCCCTCCACTAGATTATGGTGTTTACCATTTTTTCTAGGACAATTTTACACTCTCACAAGATGTAAAATTTGTTGTATTTGGAAGATAATCTTCCAACCTTTTTATTTAGTAGATTTAGGATCATTTGTGCATTTTTGTATAGTTGACCTAGGCTTACTTAAATTTTATTTTGTACATCCAACTGTCTATCATTACTGGATAGACAATTGGTACATCATCATAGGTCTAACTCACCACAGTGTTCAGGGGTCATTTGGTTGCCATATATGTTTAACCAAATGCACCTTCATCTTATTTTTGGAGGTAAGGTTTATGTCCCACTCCATTGTTGTTGTACTATATATTATACTTATGAAAATCAACCCTAGGCACAGTGCCTAGTGGACTTTGATAAAAAAAACTCACACTATACTGCCCTCCAAAAGTGCGAGGTGAACTGCGTTCCCCGGTGAGAAATGATAGACACGGCCACACCGTGAAGACGGACGATCTCGTGGATGTAGATCTCAGCTAACTACTCTGAAGAATAAATAATGCCACATGAATGAAATGAGCTGACTTGCTCAGCCTGTTCACAATGACCCAAACTTCATCAAACTTTCCCTAAGTCTGTGGGAGTAGAACAACGAAATCCATAGTGATACGCTCCCACTTCCGCTCGGGAATCTCTAACTTCTGAAGCAAACAACCAGGTCTCTATTCCTCATACTTTACTTGCTGAGAATTTAGACACCGAGCTACATGTGCAACTATATCCTTCTTCATTCTCCTCCACCAATAATGATGCCGCAAGTCCTGATACATCTTGGCGGCACTTCTATGAATAGAATACCGGGAACAGTGGGCCTCCTCAAGAATCAACTCATGAAGTCCATCTACATTAGGCACACAAATACAACCCTGGATCCTAAAAACTCCATCATCTCCAAAAATAACCTTCTTGGCACCATCGTGACGCACTATGTCTTTAAGGACAAGCAAATGAGGGTCGTCATACTGCCGCTCCCTCATGCGCTCAAACAGGGAAGACCGAGCGACTGCAAGCTAGAACACGACTGGGATATGAAATACACAACCTCACGAACTGATTAGACAAAGTCCAAACATCTGATGCAAGCGGTCTCTCACCGACTGGAATATACACAAGGCTGCCCATACTCGCTGCCTTTCAACTCAAGGCAACGAGTCATCTCATACCATCTAATTGGCGATCGGCACTGCCTCCCATATAATGCCTCATAAGGAGCCATCTGAATGCTCGACTGGTAGGTGTTGTTGTCGGCAAACTCCACAAGTGGCAAGAACTGATCCGAAGAACCTCTGAAGTCTATAACACAAGTGCGAAACATATCCTCCAATATCTGAATAGTGTGCTCGAATTGTCCGTCTGTCTGAGGATGAAACGCTGTGCTCAACTCAACCTGCGTGCCAAACTCACACTGTACTTCCCTCTAGAAGTGCGAGTTGAACTGTGTTCCCCGATCACAAATGATAGACACGGGCACACTGTGAAGATGGACGATCTCACGGATATAGATCTCAGCTAACCGCTCTGAAGAATACGTAACTGCCACATGAATGAAATGAGCTTACTTGGTCAGCTTATCCAGAATGACCCAAACTGCATCGAACTTCCTCTGAGTCTGTGGGAGTCCAACAACGAAATCCATAGTGATACGCTCCCACTTCCGCTCAGGAATCTCTAACTTCTGAAGAAAACCACCAGGTCTCTGATGCTCATACTTTACTTCCTGAAAATTTAGACACCGAGATACATGTGAAACTATATCCTTCTTCATTATCCTCCACCAATAATGCTGCCGCAAGTCCTGATACATCTTGGCAGCACCTGGATGAATAGAATACTGGGAACTGTGGGCCTCCTCAAGAATCAACTCATGAAGTACATCTATATTGGGTACACAAATATGACCCTGCATCCTCAAAACTCCATCATCTCCAACAATAGCCTGCTTGGCACTACCGTACCACATTGTGTCTTTAAGGACAAGAAAATGAGGGTCGTCATACTGCCGCTCCCTGATATGCTCAAACAAGGAAGACTGAGCCACTGAACAAGCTAGGACACGGCTAGGCTCTGAAATATCCAATATCACAAAATTATTAGCCAAAGTCCGAACATCTTCTGCAAGCGGTCTCTCACCGACTGGAATGTTTGCAAGGCTGCCCATACTCGCTGCCTTTCTACTCAAGGCGTCGGCCACCACGTTGGCCTTCCCGGGATGATAGAAGATAGTGATATAATAGTCTTTCAATAGCTCCAATCACCTTCTCTGCCTCAAATTGAGATCCTTTTGCTTGAACAGATACTGAAGGCTCCGATGATCCGTGAAAACCTCAGAGACACACCGTAAAGATAGTTCCTCCAAATATTCAGCGCATGAACAATGGCTTCCAACTCTAAGTCATGGACATGGTAATTATTCTCATGAACCTTCAAGTGCCGCGACACATATGAAATCACCCTTCCATCCTGTATCAATACTGCACCAATCCCAACACGAGAGGCATCATAATTTACCGGACAAGATCCTGAACATGTGGGCAACACCAACACTAGCACCGTAGTCAAAGTAGTCTTGAACTTCTGAAAGCTCTCCTCACACTTGTCTGACCATCTGAATGGGAACCCTTCTTGGTCAACCTGGTCAACAGGCTGCTATAGATGAAAACCCTCTACAAACTGACAGTAAAATCGCCAAACCCAAGAAACTCCGAATCTCCGTGGCAAAAGTGGGACTAGGCCCGTTCTGAACTGCCTCAATCTTCTTAGGATCCGCCGGGTGGCAACCCTGACAAGTCTGCAGAAAACACCTCTGGAAACTCACAGACAACTGGTACTGAATCCAGGGAAGGAACATCCACACTAGAATCGCGGACATAAGCATAATAAGCTAGACACCCCTTCTCGACCATATGCCGAGCCTTTACATAAAAAATAACCCTGCTTGTAGAATGGCCAGAAGTCATTCTCCACTCTAATCAAGGAAACCCCGGCAAGGCTAAGGTCACCGTCTTGGCGTGACAATCCAATATAGCATGATAAGGTGACAGCCAACCCATACCCAAAATGACATCAAAATCAACCATATCGAGAAGTAGAAGATCTACGCTAGTCTCAATACTCACAATAGTAACCACACACAAACGATAGACATGATCTACAATAATAGAATCTCTTACAGGTGTGGACACATACACAGGAGCACCCAAAGAATCACGAGGCACCACTAGATATGAAGAAAAGTAGGAGGACACATAGGAATAAGTAAAGCACATATCAAATAGAACTGAAGAATCTCTATGGAAAACTGAAACAATACCTATGATAACAGCTTTAGATGACTCAACCTCAAGCTTGGTTGGGAAATCATAACATCGGGGCTGGGCCCTACCACTCTGAACCACATCCCCAGGACAGCCTTTAACTGGCTGGCCTCCACCTCTAACAGTCTGACCTCTACCTCTGGCTGCCTTACCCCTGCCTATGGTTGGCTGGGCAGGCGGTGTAGAAAATGGTGGTGGGACCATGGCACGAGAACCCTGATATTGTGAACTGCTCGATGCTCGAGGGAAAAATCTAGCAATGTGCCTCGGATCACCACAAGTATAACAGGACCTCAGCTGCTATGACTGGTGACCCTGAAACTGACCCTGTCGAAATGAGTAACCACCCTGAAAACTCTGGAGCGGAGGTGCACTAATAGGAGTTGGTGGTACATTGTAGGCTAGCTGGTCGGAGTAAGGCATATTAGGGCAACAACCACCTGAAGCACCGTAGGATGCCTGGAGTGCTGAATGAAACGGCATGGGAGGATGGCCTCTACTAAAAGTAACCCTGCCTCCAAACGAGGCACCACTAAATCCACTGTAATGACGAGGCATCTTGTCTGACCCCTGACCTCCCCCCTGTGCAAGAACCATCTCGACTCTCCTTGCGATATTGGAAGCAGTCTGAAAAGCAATCTCATTCCCGGCCTCCTTGGCCATTTATAATTTGATAGGCTGAGCAAGTCCCTCAATAAACCTCCTCACCCTCTCTCTCTTTCTCGGTAGGAAAGAGAAGAATAGCATGGCAGGCCAGATCCCAACATGAGTCTCGTACTAAGTAACAATCATACTGCCCTGCTGGAGACACTCGAACTGCCGATGTTAATCCTCTCTCAATATGATAAGGAGGAAATTATCTAGGAAGAGTTAAGAGAATTGGTCCCTAGTAAGATCAGGCGACCCAGCTGGTCTCGTCAACACATAATCCTTCCAGCATTTCTTGGCAGAACCCATCATCTGAAATACAGCAAAATCGACCCCATTGGTCTCAAATATACCCATGTTTTGCAGCACCTCATGACAGCTGCCAATATAATCTTGGGGGTCCTCTGAAGGTGCACCAGTGAAGTGAACTGGAAAGAGCTTAGTAAACTTGTCCAATCTCCATAAAGCCTCAGAGGACATGGCGGGTCCATCATCGGCCTGTTCCAGAACAACTCGCTGAACTACCCCAGCTGGCGGGGCTATTAGAGTATGATACTGGGGAACCATCTTCTCCGGAGTTTGAGTAGCGGGAGTTTGTGATCCTCCCACAGCCTGAGAGACGGCTGGTACTATAGGAAATGTAACGGCTTAGGCCACACTCTCTATAAGGCCCACCAAATGGACTATAGCATCCAACATGCACAGTTTGGGCTGGAACCACCTCATCAAACTCCACTGAGGCTCCAGTGTTGGTGATAATGCTCGTGTTGTGGGCTGAGTTCTGCCCCTGCCTTGGCCTCTGGCGTGGCCTCAACCTCTGCCCCTCGTAGGAGCTACCACTGGGGAGCTACGGCTGCTGTCCAGCTGAAGACGTAGCATGTGTTCTCGCCATCTGTGGAAGGACAAGATTAGAAGAGTTCAATCAGCAATGATAGAATAAAATCGCACGACAGAGAAGAATAGATGTATAATTGTTCCTAAACTTCATAGACTATGGAAGATAAGTACATACGTGTACGTATCAATCCTCTAAACTCTACTAAGCCTACTCGTGACTTGTGAGACCTAGGGAACCTAGTGCTCTGATACCAACTTGTCACGACCCAAAATTCCCACCTTCGAGACCGCGATGGCGCCTAACATTTCACTTGCTAGGCAAGCCAAGTTAGAGAACTGTTAAGCCAATTGTTATTCAATTTTAATAAATAAATTCAATTAAGCCAAAATGAAATAAAATTGAGTGAGGAATAACATAAATTCCCATAATATCTACTACAATCTGGATCTAGAGTCACAACACATGAGCTTCTAGGATTTTCTACAAACAGGGTCTAAAAGAAATACAACTGTTTTGAACGAAAAGAAATAGTAAAATAGGGAAATTAGAAGGGGACTTCAAATTCTGCGGACGCTAGCAAATCTACCTCGAGTCTCCAATGAGAAAACCCAAGCTACTACGCCTCATGAATAGCTAGGGCCGGTACCAAAGTCTGCACAAGAAATGCAGAGTGTAGTACAAGTACAATCGACCCCATGTACTCCGTAAGTGACGAGCCTAACCTCGACGAAGTAGTGACGAGGCTATGACAAGACACCCACGAAAATAACATGTGCAAATAACAATATACATGCAGGATAACAACAAATAAAGGCTAAACATGTACTATTGGGAGGGGGATATGCTAAAGGGGAATACAAGATACGAGAAATAAAGCGGAAATGATAACCAGAAAATTCAATATACCTTTAACCCGTAAAAATAATTAAGCACGATGAAGAAAATTGTACGCCATCACACTTCGTGCTTTTACGCACAACCTCACAACGGAACAAGAATACTGCACGACATCATCCTTCGTGCTTTTACTCCCACTCTCAGTATAAATCAATATATACGGCACGGTATCACCCGTCATGAATTAACTCACATAACATGGCACGACATCACCCTTCGTGCATTAACACTCACATATGACACGACATCACCCTTCGTGCATTTACACTCACATACGACACTGCATCACCCTTCGTGCACTAACACTCTCCCTTACTATATAATAATGAACAAGTAACATCAGGGAGATAGGATAACAAGAACAAGCCTTACGTTAACAATGGTTCCACAATACCAATCTCACTTTTAGGAAAAATACTCAATTATCACAAAAGCCCATAAACGTGGTAAGAACGATCAATTTAATAAGTAACTAGTCTAAGCATGAATAACTAATCAAAGTAAGCAATAAATTACAAGGAAAAATTCCCACCCGCATGCTTTAACCTGACAACAACACATAAGTACTCATCACCTCACATATACGTTGTACCCAGCATCTAAACATGTAGTAAATAGACAAACAAATCCTAATCCCTCAAGTCAAGGCTAACCACGACACTTACCTCGCTCCAAGGATCAAATCAAAGTTCAACCAAAGCTTTGCCTTTCAAACAAGACTCCGAACCAATAAAATCTAGAAAATTACCAACCAAACTATTCAAATTAAGGCTGAGGAACTACCCACGATTGTAAAGGATTCAATTTAGGTCATTATTGGAAAAGTCAACAAAAATCAACTCTCGAGCTAGTTTGATCCAAACCCGAAATTCGGACCAAAACTTGATTACCCATTCACCCCAAAGCCCGGTTATGTAATTTGTTTTGGCATCTGACCTCAACTTGAGGTCTAAATCCCAATTTTACAAAAATCCATAATTCTACCAAAACCCCCAATTTCCACCATGAAAACACTAGAATTTAGGTTGAAATCTGAGAAAATGTAGTGAAATATTGATAGAAAATGGATTAGAATTACTTACCAAGGATTTGTGGAAGAAGAGTCCTTGGGAAAATCGTCTCTAGGGTTTTCTTGTTTTAAAAATTTGAAGAATGAACAAAAATCCCGTCTAACCCCTATTTGATCAGTTGTAGATGTCGCATTTGCGACCTTTGTGAACCCCGCAAATGCGACGAAATAGTCAAAAAGCGAAGTCCTCACGTTTCTGCTATCATCGCATTTGCAATGATTTGTTTGCAAATGTGAACATTGATCTTCCGCAATTGCGACAAAATTGATCGCAAATGCGATCAATCCTGCCCCAGTCCCACTTCGCAAAAGTGAAGTATTATTCACAAATGCGAACTCTAGCCTCCCCGCAATTGCGACCTCTTGATCGCAAATGCAAACTCATGATTACCTAGGTACTCTTTGCAAATGTGAAGAATTTTTTCACAAATACGAGTCTGCCAGGATTTGGGAATGTTCGCAAATGCGAACACTAATCTCGCATTGACCAGTTACCAGAAATTGCAGAACACCAGCTGAGTTCTTAGTGTAAACCACTCCGTAGCGTATCCAAAACTCACCTGAGCCCTCGGAGCTCCAAACAAAACATGCACACAAGTTCAAAAACATCATACGAACTTGCTCGAGTGATCAAATCGCAAAAATAACACCTAGAACTACGAATTCAGCATTAAATCAAAGGAAGTTTTCAAGAAACCTCATGAACTTCTATTCTCACAACCAGACGCCTGAATCACGTCAAACCAACTACGCTGCTAACCAAATTTGACAGACAAGTCATAAATATAGAAATGGACCTATATCGTTCCGAAACTAAGTTACGAACCCGATATCAATAAAGTCATACATTGATCAATCTTTCAAAGTAATTAAGCTTTTAAATTTCAAATTTCAACAAAGTGTGATAACTTAGTCTAGGGATTTCCGAATTTGATTTCGGGCATATGCCCAAGTCCCAAATCATGATACGGACCCACTACGATTGTCAAAACACAAATCCGGGTTTGTTTGCTCAAAACGTTGATCTAAGTCAACTCAAATCGATTTTAAGGCAAAAAATTTATATTTTCTCAATTTTAACATAAAAGCTTTCTTGAAAAACACTCTTACTGCACACGTAAATCGAAAAGGCTAAGAAGAGGTATTTAAGGCTTCAAAGTGCAGAACTAGGTTCTAAAACATAAGAGGACCTGTCCGGTCATCAAAACTTTGATCAAATTCTATGGAACTTTCAGGAAGCTAAGATACAAACTTTTATTTAAGAGAGAATAATTATATATCAGTTTACCCTCAAAATTGGATCATTTGAATTTGTAAGTGATTTTAAGGATACGTGATCTAATTTGATACAAAATGACAAATCAGATTGCAATTGAAATAAGTAATAGAAAAGTAAATGCAAACCACACAAGTTGAACAGTCTTAGCCTTAGAAGGTTATCCACCCTCGAGCCAAAAGTGATTTGATCGTTATCAGAACAAAACAACAAGAGAATAATAAGAACTTAAAGAGAATAATAATATATCTCTTTGGGATGCATGTTACAATGTATTGAATGAATTACCAGACCCCTTTATATAGTATAGGAGTCCTACTTTAGGTACAATTCTATAAAAGGTAAAAATTCCTTTATTTTCTTGTTATCGGTTCCTTATTGATACGTGCCGAGATTCCTGCCGTAATATCTGACCTATCGCGGATAATCCAGTCTTCTGTTAGTTATCTCAATTAATGTTTCTTTGAGCTCGTTCGAGGCTAAGGCCGACATCAGACTCAATGTTCTCGAAGGCAGATGTTCTAGCTCGGTGGGACTCAAGGTCGATCTTCAGCCCTTGGTCACCACGTTCCAAGACCAATCTACCAAGTTGAAGGCGAGCTCAATTTCGACCGTATAAATATAGTCCCCTCATTTTTCAGAGTGTAGTCAACGAGAAAGGACATGATAGTTAAAACGTCTCGTCAGTCAAGTCTTAATGGCATTAAATGTTTGTCATTTACCGGCCGGCTACTCCCAGATGTGAACCATCATTGACAATCTATAAATACCCCCTCATTTGTTCATTCAAACCTAACTTCCAAACCTTCTGCCCTCGTACCTTAGAAATTTCAACACTTCCAAACATCAATATTCTGGTTACTCTGAGATCTTCTTATAAGAACGTATGTGCTGTATTCATCTTAAACCATCAAGAATACTCTTTTAACTTCCTATTTTTCCTTCATTTTCAAAGAAATGGCGAAGACTTCAAAATTTTTTCCCCAAAAAGAAACTCCCTTTACCTTGCGGCCAGCTACCAAGGAAACCGTCACGCGCACTGCTGTTGAGGAACCGATACCGGAGCCTCCTCTAAAAATGTTTATCCCCAGGGGTTGCTCGGTTAATGTTGATTTTAAGGTTGAAAAACCTTCTTCCATACTAGGCTGATGCGAGGCGATCTCGAGGTACATCTGCTCGATCACCGAGGATATCCTTTCTGAAGTCAAAAAGGATTATAACTGGTCTGAAAAACATGTGGTGATTCCCGAACCTGATGAAGCCATCACCACCCATGTTAGAGGAATTTTTAAGTGTTTACACTTATCCCTTCACGTTGGGCCCCTTGGACCCGGTCATCATCGACTTCTGCAAGAGATACGAGGTAACCCTTGGTCAGATTCACCCTTCTTTCTGGAGAATCGTAATTCTCCTCTATTTTTTTGTGAGAAAGATAAAGGGGTGCCCCTTCACTATCGACCATCTCATGCACTTATACATCCCTCAACTCTACCAGGGGAAGTAATCAAGCTTGCATGTCGGTATAGCAAAGCCTCATTCTCGAGTATTGATGAAGATAGGGATCGAGGTTGGCTACGCCACTTCGTCCGAGTGAATACCTCGGACTTGATTGCCGCCGAACACATGCTATTCCCGGAGAACTGGAACATGTCAGGTAAGTTGCTTAGATCCCAAATGCAGTTCCTCCACTCAAGGAGTGGGTTGAGGGCATCGCATCACAAAGGCCTTATTCCGAGCGCTCGTGGCGCGAGCTTTCAAAGGGCTGATGGGAGGCCCGTTTGCACTGTGAGATCACTTTCTTGGGTAGTTTTCGGTTTCCATTTTGTATGACTAAGTCCTCAATGGTTTTATTTCTTTTTGCAGGTTTATCCAAGGATGTCCAAACGAGGCCCCCATCTGGTGGCGACAATTTTCCGACTAAGTCCCCTACTCCTAAACAGAGCGAAGAGAAGAAGATAAAAAGGGCTCCGAGTTCATCAAGCTCGGAGAAAAATAAACCGGGGAGGAGGCTAATCCGCAATGAATTTACAAGAGGGGGTGAATTGTGATCTATTAAAAACTTAGTCGACTAACGATGATTTTATTTTACTAGATAAAGAGCAGAATGTAAAATAACAGTAAATGACACACATCAATTTAATACCGGTTCGGTACCGGTATGGTACTTACATCCAGTATCCCTTGGGTCACAAGGGTTTCCTTTAGATCTTGAAAGTATTACAGTACAGATGGTTTTGATTCGTTCACCACCAACAAAAGAAATAAGGAATCTTGAATAATGACACAACTCTCTTTTGTGTTCTAACTCTTCCTATCTTTTGAGACATTGATAAACTAAGGATTATAGTGTTTAGGTTAAGAAGTAGAGAGACTCAGAAAACAATGTGTGTACTTACGCAAATCTTCCATTTGTTCTCAGCAGACTTCTTATAGGAGAGTAGAGAGCCATTGAGCCTTGACCAAAAATAGAGGCACGAGATCTTCAAATGGATTTTAACCAAGGGGTGCCTCTTCGAATCCTACTCTTGGGAAGGGCCGGATTCGATCGCGACTTTACTTGTCACAAGCTTACATTGAGGAGACATTCAAGCCTTCGATTGAGCTTAATTAAGGATACCAGATATTTTCTGGAAATAGCTCCTTGATTTGTAATTTGATTTTCTTTGATTGAGGCCGAATGGATGTGATAAAATTTGATTCCTTCTTCTTGTCCATTAATTCAGCAATCACATCTTTAGACAGCTTCTCATTAGTTTTCTTTCCTTTTGATGATTTTGATTCCTGCAGAACAAGGTAAATGAACATTGTCATCATTGAAACTTTTGATTTTAACTTAACAATCTCCCCCTTTTTGATGATGACAATCAAGAGAGAGTAAAAATTAATTATGAGACTTCCCTTTTTATTTCACCCTTAAGTTTTCCCCCCTTAGTTGATGTCATCTCCCTCTGAATGAGTGTTGTCCCCTCCTGAGTTGGTTGTTTTACTTCTGTACACTGTTCTCCCCCTTTGACATCACTTAAAAAGGAAATAAAGCACACAGTACAAGTAATATAGGAAGTAATATACATAATAACTAGTTAGGTAGTGCAGCAAAAGTAATGCCTTCAGCAGAGGCATAATTTTTACAGACCCAAGCAAAAGAAAGTTTGTTTAAAACCACTAGCAAGCAAGCAAAAGCATAAAAAAAATATATTACTTGTAACACCATCACACAGAAACCCATTAGCTTCTTCCAGAAAATACTTGAGAGTGTTTATCACTTTGGTGCAGATGGAGTCATAGGAGTTTTCGACATCTTTGACAAGTTTATCCATATTTTCACTCATGGAATTGAAAGCCCTGGTTCCATGTCTCCGCGTGGCTCCTATATCCATTCTGAGCTTAGCCACATCTGTACCTGTTTCCTTAGTAACTTCCCTGATTTTGTCTGCATGTTCCTTTATCTCAACCAGTAGCAGTTTTACCCCATCTAGATAGTGCTGAATTTGCTGAATATTCTGACAGGCAGTCGACTGAGATGTTGGTTGTTCAGTTTGAATTTCAACTGGAACTAGAATACTTTCAACTTTGGCGCGCTTAACCCATCCATCATCATCCAAGGTGTACCCCATCATTGAAAAAGTCATCTTATCATAAGTATTGGTAATGTGTTTGGATGTAAGTGGTTCCAAGTCCACCTTCATGACTTTGAGAATGTGTGAGATGAGAAGACCATATGGTAAACATGAAGCAAAAGAAGATATGCCCCTGATAATTTCATGCATATATTGGCGAATCCACACAAACCAATCTAGTCTTTTATTGTTAACCAAACAGTAAAGTACAAAAATATCTCTAGTGGACAAAGAGCTAAGGGACCCAGTTCTGGGGAGAAGAGTAGTAGCAATCATGTGGGCCAAGAAACGATGTTCAAACTTAAGGTTCTTGGGAATGATATCAGGAGGATTACAGATAAAAATATTTTTTCTTCTTCAAAGGAAACTTCAAACTCTTTTGTCCACGAAGTTTGCACAAAAAGATAAAACCCATTAAACTCAGCAGAGAAAATCTTTTCAAATTGATAAGTCCAAAACAATTCTAGTGCCTAACACCATATATTCCAAATCATCTTTGTCATTCACAAATAGGTTTGCTAAAAACATCCTCATTGGTTCCTCATAAACAGAGTTTCCAATAGTATCAACTATAGAAGAAAGATGCTGAAAATCAAATATAGCAGTCATATCACAATGAAGATTTTTTATGAGAGAGAGACTTATAGAGCGTCCATAAGCCATAGATTTTGACTTGTAGGACTCAAATCTTTCTTTTTCACTTGGACCATAAAAGATCAGTTTGTCATCAGGACCGAATTCAGTGTTCTCAACTTTTCCTTTCTTGCATGCAGCCTTTTTGGGGGTTTTCTCAATAGGTCTTTTGCCTGCTTTTTTTTTTTGGCTAATGGGAGAATTTTTTGAAGACTCACTACTCTCATTGTCTGTTTTGAGGAAATCTGAGTCAGTGGAAGACTCCAAGTCTACGGGTTCTTCAGGGTTGAGGGGCTTTTGAAATCTTCTGTTACGTCTATTTGCAGTGGAAGAAGAGGGGTTTCTTTTTTCCATGGTGAGAATGTTGGCTTTGATGAGAATGGAGAGAGTAACAAGGAAGGAAGAGTTTTTATCGGTACTATTCGGTGGAACGAAGGGTCGCCTTGGTTAAAGTAAAAGGTGAATTCAGAAGGAAGTGATGCTTCTGAAGTGAAGGATCGACAGTACTGATGAAGAAGCAATTATTACACTTACAAGTGATTAAAGTAAATCACACATAATTAAGGAAATAAAATATTTTAGAAGATAGGAAAATATTTGTTTTACAAATTTGGTACAATGCCAATCCTTCTTTTGAGAAAATAAAATCTTTCTTCCAAAGGTGGTTTTGTAAAAATATCAGCAAGTTGAGAATCAGTACTAATAAACTCTAAAACAATATCACCTTTAGTAACATGATCACGCATAAAATGATGCTTAATTTCTATATGCTTTGCTCTAGAATGATGCACATAATTTTTTGATAAATAAATAGCACTGGTATTATCATAGAATATAAGAGTAGAGGTAAGAGATAAATCATGGTCTAGAAGTTGATGCATAACCCATTGAACTTGTGTACAACAGCTTCCAACAACTAAATATTCTGCTTTAGTCGTTGATAGGGCAACATGATTTTGTTTCTTGCTATGCCAAGATACTAATGCATTTTCCAAAATTTGACACGTGCCACTTGTGCTTTTTCTATCAATCTTGTCACCTGCAATATCTGCATCTGAACAACCTCTTAAAGCAAACTTGTTAGAATGATCATACCATAATCCTAGCTCAGAAGTACCAATTAGATATCCAATAATTCGTTTAATAGCAGTGAGATGGGATTCCTTATGAGCCGTTGAAATCTTGCACACTTGAACACACTGAACATAATATCTGGTCAACTAGTAGTGAGATATAATAGGGTCCAATCATTCCTCTATACATTGTTTCATCAGCCTTCTTTCCATTGCTTTCTTCATCGAGCATTGTTGTTGGACTCATTGGAGTGCCGATTGACTTAGCATTTTCCATGCAAAACTTTTTGATAATCTCTTTGGTGTACTTGGTTTGGCTAATGAAAATTCCTGTAGGAGACTATTTGATTTGAAGTCCGAAAAAAAATGTATGTTCTCCCATCATGCTCATTTCGAATTCTCCTTTCATGGAAAGAGAAAATTCTTCACATAGAACAGAGTTAGAACAACCAAAAATAATGTCATCAACATAAATTTGAGTAATAAGATTGCCTGAACTGAAATGCTTAATAAAAAGAGTTGAATCAATATTACCTCTTTTAAACCCTTGATTTAGAAGAAAAGAACTTAACCTTTCATACCAGGCATGCAGGGCTTGTTTAAGGTCGTACAAAGCTTTAGTCAGCTTGTATACATGATCAAGGAAGGTGACGTTTGAAAATCCTGGTGGTTGCTTCACATATACTTCTTTAGAGATATAACCATTTAAGAATGCACTTTTAACATCCATTTGAATTACCTTGAACCTTTTGTGAGCAGAGAAAGCAAGTAATTTTTGTATGGATTCGAGTCTTGCTACATACGCAAAAGTTTCATCTTAGTCAATTTCTTCTTGCTGAGAGTATCCTTGGGTGACCAATCTTGCTTTATTTCGAACCACTTGACCAGATTCATTCAATTTTTTTTTGAATACCCACTTAGTTCCAATGATGGAGGAGTTTGAAGGTCTTGGAACCAATTCCCAAACTTTATTTCTTTCAAATTAATCTAGTTCTTCTTTCATAGCACTTCTCTAGTGAGTATCTTTTAGAGCTTCATCCACTTTCTTTGGCTCAAGTTGAGAAATAAGAGCCACATGACATTTGTTTTTCTGAGATATTCTTGTAGTGATTCCTTCCTGTGGATATCCTATAATGAATTTGTGAGGATAGCCAGGTTCACTTTTCCATTCATTTTGAGTGTTTAAGGAATGTTCTCTTTCTACATTAGTCGACTGATCTGCTGGACATTTTCTGCGAGCTCTTCAGCTAGTTGAGTCTGTTGAGCAGCTGACTTACTTTGATGATCTTTTCCTACAATAACAAATTTAGGGACAAACGACATTTACTCATCTTCAGGAATTTTTTCATTCCTTGGCGAGGGTTAGTAGCAACAAAAACAACACGAATTGATTCTTCAACGCATAAAGTTATTTTATTGTAAACTCTATATGCTCTACTTGGAGGAGAGTATCCAAGAAATATACCTTCATCACTCTTAGGATCAAACTTAACCAAATTGTCCTTTCCATTGTTGAGGATAAATCATTTGCATCCAAATGAGTGAAAATAGCTAATGTTGGGTTTCTTACTATTCCATAGTTCAAAAGGAGTCTTTTTGAGGATTGGTCAAATCAGACACCTGTAGATGATATGGCATGATGTACTCATATCTTCTGCCCCAAAAGTGATGAGGTAGAGAATTTTCCACAATCATGGTTCTCGCCATGTCCTGTAAGGTTCTATCTTTACGCTCACTACTCCATTTTGCTGCGGTGATCTTAGTGAAGAGAAGTTGTGAGAGATTCCTTGATCGTTGCAGAAATTTTCAAAGGCTCTACTTTCAAATTTTCCTTCGTGATCAATCCTGATAGTAGAGATTTAGTATCCCTTTTATCGTTGAACCTTCTTACAGAAAACTTCAAAATTCTTTAAAGCATCATCTTTGTGACTTAAAAATATAACCCAGATAAATCAAGAGAAATCATCCACAATGAGAAAAGCATATTTCCTACCACCTATGCTAGCAGTTCTGGTTAGACCAATTAAATCCGTATGCAATAATTGGAGAGGTTTGGAGGTAGAAATAATGTTTTAAATTTTGAAGAAGATCGAGTTTGTTTACCCAGTGACATGCATCACAAATATGATCCTTTGAAAAATCTAGTTTTGGAGGACCAATTACCAAATCATATTTAGAAAACTTTTGAATAGTATACATGCTGGCATGAACAAGTTTTCAATGCCAAACCCAAGGGTCATCAATCATCGAAGTAAGACAAATTTGATCTCCAAGATTATGTAAATTGCTAATAGTATAGACATTTTTGTCTCTATTACCTGAAAGGATGATTTTACCTGATTTATCTTCTATAAATCAGCCATGTTTCTTAAAAAGAACCTCATAGTCGTTGTCACATAGTTGACTAATGCTGAGAAAATTGTATCCGAGTTCATCAACCAGATAGACTGCATCTACATCACATGTTGAGCTCAGAGAAACTTTCCCGACACAAATTACATTTCCTTTGGATTTGTCTCCAAAGGTAAATGTTTCTCCATCTAGTTTGGTGACTGATTTGAACAATTGTTTGTCACCAGTCATATGTCTGGAACACGCGTTGTCGAGATACCATTTTCCTTTTTGATTCTTCTTGCGGTGTTCCTGCAAAACAAAATTACTTATTTTTTGGTATCTAAGCCTGCTTGGGTCTCGAATGGTTAGAATGCTGAGTGTTGGTTTGATTTGAAGATTTAGGTCTCCAGACTCATCTCCTGTTATCCTTGAGCCTGAAACAATTTGAGGTGTGACCCCTTTTACCACAATAAAAACACGATGGACTATTAGAGTTTCCAGAACCTTTTTCTGCTCTAATTTTGTTCTTGCATTGGTTAATATTATGGCCATTTTTAACACAAAAGGAACATGCAAGAGATTTCTGTTTGTGATGAGTAATCTGATTTGATTTGACTGAGCTGTGACTAGTGGATCTTTGCAATCCATTCAATTGAAGTTGAAGCTCATTAACTTCATCATGTAGTATATCACGCTCAATTTCACATACTTCCAGTTTCAGAGCCCAATCTTTCTTTTCTCTCTTGATCTTTCTAAGTTCATTCACAACGTTTTTGATATCTACAAGAGCAATATCAAAAAATTCTTGAAGTTCATAACAATTAGGGCATGTGGGAAGACGTACCTCACTAGTTCCTTCGTCTTCCATAAGGCCAAGTTCTCTTGAACTGTATTCCCCATCATCTCCATCTGTCATTAGTCCAAGCTCCCCTGAATCTTCATCTTCATTGATATACATGAAGCATGTATTAGAAATTTCTTCATGATCAGACTCTTCTTCATCACTCCATGCTCCGAAGGACTTCTTCTTTTGCATGTTTCTGCTGAGTTTCTTTTTTAGTTCTGGACAGTCAGCTTGAATGTGACCAAATTTTCCACATTCATAGAACCTTCCATCATTTTTATCAGTTTAATTGTTTATCCTTCCTTTCCTGAAGTTAGGTTTCCCTCTTCTGCTATTTTGATTTTTCCTCATCATGCTTGTTACAACTTGAGAGAGCATGACAATGTTTTCATCTTGTTTCCTCCTTCTTTTTCTTCTTCTTCTTCATTTTCTGGTTCAGCCACAGTTGCTTTAAAAGCAATTGTTTTCTTCTTTTCTTGAATTTGTCTATCCAAGTGAGTTTTCTCGAAAGAAATTAGATCACCTCTAAGTTCATCATAGGAAATCTTGTCAAGATCCTGACATTCCACATTTCTTTGGTTGTTTCACATCTTGATATCTTTTCATACTCTTCTCCACTAATAGCATCGTACAATAGATTTTTTACTTTGGCATTCACAGTTATGACAACGGCTTGTTCATCAGAGTAGTCATCTAAGTCAAGAGGATCAGTTGATACGATAACTTGACCATTTTCATCCTTCTTTGGTGGGATTGGAAGATTTTCCTTTTTTATCACACGATAAACTTTAATGTCATATGACATCGTGTATGTTTCCATATGCATTTTTCAATGAAAAAAGTGGTGTCCGTTGAAATAAGGAGGTCGAACCTGAGTGGTTCCTTCTTGAAATAGTGCACCAACAATAGTGTTAGATCCCATGATCTTTTTCTCACTAGCTGTTAAGCAGAGATTCTGAGCCTTGCTTTGATACCAATTGAAGGTACAAGAGGGGGTGAATTGTGATCTATTAAAAACTAAGTCGACTAACGATGATTTTAGTTGACTAGATAAAGAGCAAAATGTAAAATAACAATAAATGACACAACAATTTTATATTGGTTTGGTACCGGTAAGATACTTACATCCAGTTTCCCATGGGTCATAAAGGTTCCCTTTAGAACTTGAAAGTATTATAGTACAGATGGTTTTGATTCGTTCACCACCAACGAAAGCAATAATAAATCTTGAATAATGAAACCTCTCTTTTGTGTTATAACTCTTCCTATCTTTTGAGACACTGATAAACTAAGGATTACAGTGTTTAGGCTAAGGAGTAGAGAGACTCAGAAAACAATCATTTGTTCTCAGCAGACTTATTAGAGGAGAGTAGAGAGCCGTTGAGCCTTGACCAAAAATAGAGGCATGAGATCTTCAAAGGGATTTTACCCAAGGGGTGCCTCGTCGAATCCTGCTCTTAGGAAGGGCCGGATTCGATTGTCACTTTCCTTGTCACAAGCTTACATTGAGGAGACATTCAAGCCTTCAATTGAGCTTAATTAAGGATACCACATATTTTCTGGAAATAGCTCCTTGATCTGTAATCTGTAATCTGATTTCCTTTGATTGAGGCCGAATGGATGTGATAAAATTTGTTTCCTTCGTCTTTTCCATTAAGTTAACAATCACATCTTTGGACAGCTTCTCATTAGTTTTCTTTCCTTTCGATAATTTTGATTCCTATAAAACAAGGTAAATGAACATTTTCATCATTGAAACTTTGGATTTTAACTTAACACGCAAGCCAAAAGAAACCTCCAGCTCCCGAATACATGATTCAGACACCCTCCACCGGCTCTGGGACGAATCTGAAGAGGATGAATTTTTTGTGGCCCGGGAGCCATCGTTCCCTGAAAAACGGGCACCAACCAAAGGGGGGACGTTAGAGGATAACCCCTCCAAAACTCAAGAGTCCAATGCATCAGTGAGGGTTGAGGACCCTCAAGGTATCGGTTGCATTCCAGTCGGTGTCATCGATATTATAGAATCGCCTTCTTTCATGCAGTCAATGTTCGACGAAGCTCAAGTGGTGAAGGAGCATTAAAATGAGGGGGCTCAAGGAGCAAACGGTCCTCTCCAAAGCTTTTTTGAAAACATGGACTCTATTACCATGGAGGATGTCACATTGGGTGATTTAGAAGTACCAAGAAAGATTTCACCCTCGAGGACAGGTGGATCTAGTTCAAGCCTGAGATTTGTCAACCGGTTCCCTGCCTCGAGTGTCGATCACGATTGAAAGCGGTCGATCACTATCTCCATTTTGGATGACACTCGGGTCTTCTCCACACCTGTTGGGGTAGCTAGTTACCTCCGATGCCTAGTGACTGAAGAAGAACAGGCAAAGATGAACGAGGTGGAATCTCCATTCTTGTTCAATGAAGCGCAGCAGGCGCCAAATCGGGTAAGGTGTCACCAAACCTCTTAATTTCTAGCTTTAGTTGCTTTAACGATCTTAATATTTTCCTTGTGTTTGCATGCCTTGGTGCTTCACAACGAGACGTTCCTCCAATCTCGAGAAGGGTTGAGTCTCCTTGAGGCCGAAGCTAAAGAGCTTATTGAGAAGAGAGATACATACAAACTTCTCAGTGAGCAATGCGAGGAAGAGGCTAAGAGTCATCGGGCCGAGTTGGATGCGGCTCAGAAAGAACGTGTCGCCCTGGTGGAAGAGGTAAAAGTCTTTGATGTTAGTGATGATGAATTAAACTTGGTGATTAATGGTCGGAATCTTCAGATCCAACAAAAAATTGATCAAGCCGATCAACTACGAGCGGAGATGGACGTCATCAAGACCGAGACCGACGAATGGAGAAGCAAGATGGACCGCCTAGCCTCTGAAAAGGAGACCGCTCGTGCGCAGCTGGCCTCGGCCAAAGCCCAACTTAGAGTGGCAAAAGAAAAGGTCGAGGTGCATGCCAAGAAGATTGAAGAGCTCCAGTCTCACCTATGTTTGGCTTCCTCCGAGCGAGAAGTTATGGCCAAGGAGCTTGAAACGGCCAAGTCGGCGGCCGTGGTGGTAAAGCTGATGCCGACGAGATCGTCGCCCAATATAATGCCGCTGCCGAGGTGGCCCAGAACCTCTTAAGGGACATTTTTGAATATGAGAGGTCGTAGTTGCAAAGAGAGGCCTTCGAGGAGATTCATGCTAGGGGTTTCGATCTATCGACCGAGATCGAAATTGATAAAGGGCTTGAAGCCAAGGCCAAGAAATTGGCTTACCCCGAGGAAGGAGAAGAAGACTCTGAGGGTTCCGGTGGGTTCGAGGGTGAAGAAGACCAGGCTATTTAAACGCCTTTGCAGATATTTTTGCTTTTTTGATTTTTGTACTTGCGTATCTTTGTCAAGGACATTTGGCCTTTATAAAGATTGTATATAATATATGAGGCTTGTTTTTCCCTTCGACACTTTATATATTTACTTTTTATTTGCTTTATTCTTTATGTTTGCAAAGTTCTAAATGCCTTAGCATAAAATAGTTAGGTTATGTCCGGAGGTTCGAACAGGTCTTGCCTTCGAATTATTTTGTGTAAGGCACCGCGGGAGCTAGACATGATCGAAAACGTTTTTTCCCAAAGTGCTTATGACATTTTAGATTGTAGTTTATCGAGGGTATCCTTTAGAACCGATTATGAAAATTTTTGAAGGCCTTGTTTTTGTTACCGGTCTCAAATGTCTCTGAGCCGTTTTAGTATGGCCATAGACTTTTTAGTTCAGGTGTTGCCCAATGGCCTTAATACCTCAAGTTATCTGGTCTTTCCCAAGATAACAGTCACGAATGGTGATGGTCGCAGACTTTAAGGTTCGGGCGTCACCTAATAGATCTCGTGCCCTCGAGCTTCGATAACCCGAGCCATTCGAGTTTATTTTTGGATGGCAGTCCCCGATTGGAGGTGATCGTTTAAACCCGGATAAGGAGTCCCTTGGGCTTGATAACTTTAGGGGATCATATGTAGGAAATTCCTTTAAGAAAAAAGAGAAAATTTTTAAGGGACAAGATATTTATCCGCTAGGTGGAGATTTTATTCTTCTGTGTAATAGTTACACATATGTATAAGCTTTGTGCCATGGCTTGAGCAATCGATGCAGGCATGGTTCATTTGACCATTTGATCATTACAGTAAATCCTATTGATCGAGCTGAGACCATTGAATCATAAAGTTTCCTTTCTTGCTAAAGTTCTTATCCAAGGGTAATGCCCCCAAGTGTTCGGGGCCGATAAAAGATAGGCCTTGAATACTGTTGTGATCTTCGATACCGATTTGTAACCGACTTTCAATTCTAAGTTAGCACGATTTATTGCTGCCTCGTTAAAAACCTTACCCAAAAACCCATTTGGAACAAAATCGGTTCAAGGGAAAAAGAGTGCAACGCGTGCTTTCAGACCTAAGGATTATATCGTTCTTTGATGATTGCCAGCAAGTGTTAGTTTGGAATGTAAATAAAATAAGGGAAACAAATGGGGTCATATCTTAGCAGTAGTATTGCTTCAAGTAAGATATGTTCCAATTGCTTGGTAGTTGATCACCGTTCATTGTTCCGAGTTTGTACGATCCTTTACCGGTGATCTCGATAATTGGATAAGGGCCCTCCCAGTTCGACCCCAACTTCCCTCCGTTCGGGTTTCGGGTGTTTAGTGTAACCTTCCTTAGTACTAAGTCCCCAAATTGAAGTGTCGAAGGTTGGCCCTTCGATTGTAATATCTCATGATCCGCTGCTTTTGGGCAGCCAATCGGACAAGGGATGCTTTGCGCCTTTCATCCAATAAATCTAGGCTCGTGTTCATAGCCTCGTCGTTCGATTCCTCGGTTGAATATTGGAACCTGAGAATTAGTTCTCTGGCTTTGACTGGTATTAGAGCCTCGACGCCATAGAGTAGTGAGAACGGGGTGGCCCCGGTGCTGGACTTCGATGTCGTTCGATACGCCTTATAAGACTTCAGGCAAGATTTCCTTCCATTTTCCTTTAGCATCATTTAACCTCTTTTTTGAGGTTTTAGAGTATGGTTTTGTTGGTCGATTCTTCTTGTCCGTTCCCACTAGGGTGGTAGGGTGTTGATAGGATCCTTTTGATCTTATGATCTTCGAGAAAATTACTTACTTTGCTGCCGATGAACTGTTTCCCGTTATCGCATACGATCTCGGTCGGCATTCCACGTCGACATATAATATGATCCTAAATGAAGTCGATTACTTTATTTCTCCATGAACTTTTTGTATGCATGGGCTTCCACTCACTTAGAAAAATAGTCAGTCATAAACAATATATATTGAGCATTACCGGGTGCCCATGTAAAGGGGACAACAATATACATTCCCCACTTCATGAACGACCATGGTGATAAAACCGAATGTAGCAGCTCCCCTGGCCGATGAATCATTGGAGCGTGTCTTTAACATTCATCAATTTTCGAACGAACTCCTTTTCGACCTAATGATTCGGTGCCCGAATTATTTCCGTAGGTACCTTCGTTGATTTCTCTCAAAATGTACTCAATATCCCATGGTCCTAGACATATTTGCTAGTGGGCCATTGAATGGCTTTCTGAACAGGGTTCCATCTTCGGATAGGCTAAATCGGGCTGCCTTTGTACGCAAGGCCCTCGATTCTTTTGGATCCGAGGGCAGTTTTCTGGTCTTTAGATGTTCTACATATTTATTTGTCCAGTCCCAAGTTAGGCTCGTTGAGTTGATCTTGGCATGGCCTTCTTCCACCATGTATCTCATAAGTTGTATGACTGCCCTCGAGTTGAACTCGTCGTCTTTGACCGATGACCCTAAGTTAGCAAGGGCGTCAGCCTCGTTGTTTTGATCCCGAGTTATGTGTTGCAAAGTCCATTTTTTGAACCAATGTAATATGTGTTGCAAAGTCCATTTTTTGAACCAATGTAATGTCACCTGTAACTTGTCCAGGTACCTTTTCATTCATTCTTCTCTTACCTCGAACATTCCATTAACTTGGTTTACCATAAGGAGAAAGTCGCACTTGGATTCGATCACCTCTACCCCCAAACTTTTGGCTAGTTCAAGGCCTGCAATCATGGCCTCATATTCATCCTCGTTGTTAGTCAATTTCAGAGTCCTAATAGATTGGGTAGCCATATTGCCTATTGGTGGCTTCACTATGATCCCAAGTCTGGGCTCTTTTGCATTCGAGGCGCCGTCCTTAAAGAGGGTCCAGATTCCTAAGGAGGTTCCTGAGTTAATTAATAACTCTCTTTTGACCTCGGGTATTAGGGCCGGCATAAAGTCGGCTACAAAGTTTGTAAAAATTGAGACTTAATGGTGGTCTGGGGTACGATATGAATATCGTACCCACTGATTTCCATGGCCCATTTGGCCAACTAGCCCGAGAGCCCGGGCTTATGCATAACATTCCTCAACGGGTAGGTAGTTACACGGGAAGTATGGTTTTAGCTTCCTAGAGGCGCTTAGCAAAGCGTGCACTAGTTTTTCTAGGTGAGGGTACCTAGTTTCGGCCTCACCTAGGGTCCTGCTAACATAGTAAATTGGAAATTGTGTACCTTGCTCTTCCCTGACTAAGACTCCACTTACCGTTATCTGTGATACTTCAAGTACACATATAGTTGTTCGTCTACCTTCGGTGTGTGAAGCAGCGGTTGGCTAAATAGATATCGTTTGAATTCCTAAAGCTCATTGACATTCCGGGGTCTATGAGAAGTTATTCTTCTTCTTCAGTAGTGTGAAGAATCAGTGGCTCTTATTGGATGACCTCGAGATGAATAGCCCTAAGACGACTATGCGCTTGATTAATCTTTGTACGGCCTTCACGTTGTCCACCACCGTGATATATTCGATGGCTTTGATTTTGTTGGGGTTGATCTCGATTCCCCGGTTGGATACCATGAATCCAAAGAATTTACCTGACCCAACTCCAGACGCACATTTCTCCGGGTTCAGCTTCATATTGTATTGCTTTAATATGCTGAAGGTTTCCTGCAAATGTTTTAAATGGTCCTCTACTCGCAAGGACTTAACCAATATGTCATCAATATAAACTTCCATTGATTTTCCTATTTGTTCCTCGAACATCCGGTTTACTAAGCGTTAGTAAGTGGCACTGGCATTTTTTAATCCTAACGACATCACGTTGTAGCAAGATGTTCCGTATTTAGTGATAAAAGAGGTTTTTTCCTGATCATTTGGGTCCATCCGTATTTGGTTGTACCTGGAATAGGCATCGAGAAAATTGAGGATCTCGTGGCCGGCCGTGGCATCGGTCATACGATCGATGTTGGGCAAAGGGAAAGATTCTTTGGGACATGCCTTATTCAAATCCTTGTCAACACACATTCTTAATTTATTCCCTTTTTAAGGGACTACCACTACGTTTGTTAACCAATACGGGTATTTAACCTCCCGAGTGGACCCTATTTTAAGGAGTTCAGATACCTCGTCCTTGATGAAAGCGTGTTTGGGCTCAGACTGGGGTCTCTTTTCTGCTTGACCGGATGAAACTTCAGGTCCAAGCTTAGCTTGTGAGTGGTTATCTCAAGCGAGATCCCTGTCATTTCTAGATGGGACCAAGCGAAACAATTTTCATTAGTTATAAGAAATGGAATGAGTTTTTTCTTGAACTCGGGGCTAAACCTCGTGCCAAGGTATACCTTTTGATCGGGCAAGTGTTCACTCAATATGACTTGTTCCAGCTCCTCGACCATTAATTTAGTGGCATCGGAATCATCGGGGGCTATAAAAGATCTGGGAATCCCGTAATCATCATCCTCGTCTACCCCTCGTTCTTGCGAATCCGCCGAGGCTGGTGTCAGTGATTGCTATTTGGCCCATTTTTTACCATCTGGTTCAGATCCTTCGGTGTTGAGATCGTGGATGTCGGTATCACCTCATCGACCACAAAAATATCCTTAGCAACCAGTTGTTCCCCATAGACTATTTTGACTCCGCTAGGCATTGGGAATTTCAACGATTGGTGTAGTGTTGAGAGCACTGCTATCATGTTGTGAATCCATGGCCTTCCAAACAAAGCGTTGTACCTCATATCTCCTTCGATCATATAAAATTTAGTTTCCTGGATGGTCCCAGCGGTGTCCCCGGTAACACTATCTCACCCCTAGTGGTTTCACATGCCATGTTGAATCCATTTAGAACTCGGATTGGACGCATTATTTGGTATTTTTGATCGAGATGATCCACGACCCTTGATCGGATGATGTTGGCAGAGCTACCTAGATCAATTAGCACACGTTTAACTCAGGATTTATTTATGAGTACAGATATTACCAGTGCATCATTGTTAGGCTGCACGATCCCTTCCGCGTCCTCGTCATTGAAAGACAAGGTTCCTTCCGGTATGTAATCTCGAGTCCATTTTTCCCTTGTGATGGATACTTTGGTGCGTTTCAACACCGGCCCTTGAGGAACATCGACCCTACTGATAATCATATTATTGACGTGTTGAGGTTCTTCTTGTTCAACCTATTTGTTAGAATCCCTAACCCTGAAATGATTCTTGGCTCGGTCGCTCAGGAATTCTCGAAAATGCTCGTTGTTGAATAGTCGGGCTACTTCCTCTCTTAATTGTTGGCAATCCTCCGTTCTGTGGCTCTAAGTGCCGTGATATTTACACATCTGGTTAGGATCCCTCTGGGGTGGATCTGATTGTAGACGTCGAGGCCGTTTGGTGTCCTTGATACGTCCGATAGCCGATACAATGGCGGCAACGTTGACGTTAAAGTTGTATTCTGATAACCTTGGTTCTTCTTTAGGCCCAACGGGCCTGTCAAAGTTGTTTTTTCTCATGAGTCCCTGGCTACTTTGACCTTGATCATTTTTCCTTTCGCTTCTCATGAGATTTCTCTCGGATCCATTACCTTTTCGATCCCCATTGTACGGTTGATAATGATCCCTGCTTGATCTCTGTTCACGATCAATGTTTCTCTTGGCTCTATCAATGGTTCTATCGGGATAACAAACCCCGAGGGGGCCCAAAGTTGATCATTTTCAACCCTGATTTGCGATTGATAGCGGTTATGCACTTCTTCCTAAGTAACGACCAGGTATTCTATCAGGTTCTATTTCAACTACTATGAAGCCACCGAGCTTCAAAGATTGAGTCCCTGAGTGAAAGCTTGAATGACCCAATCATCCGCAACCAGTGGTAGGTCCATCCATTCCATTTGAAATCAGGACACGAACTCTCTGAGCATCTCGTTATCCTTTTGTTTTACTTTGAAAAGGTCTGACTTCCTGGTCTCGACCTTGATGGCCCCAGCGTGTGCTTTCACGAAGGAATCTGCAAGCACATCAAATAAAGCAATAGAATTAGGAGGTAAGTTGTGATACGATATCATAGCCCCCTTTGACAAGGTCTCTCTGAACTTCTTCAGTAGGACGGACTCGATATCATCGTTCTCCAAGACGTTCCCTTTGATGGCACATGTATAATAGGTTACATGCTCATTTGGGTTGGTCGTTCCATTATAAATAGGTATCTCGGGAATACAAAATTTCTTAGGGACCGGCGTCGGAGCCGCGCTCAGAGGAAAGGGTTTTTGCAAAAACTTATTGGAATCCAGGCCTTTCAATATCGGCAATGCTCCTGAGATTTGGTGTATCCTAGAATTGTAGGTTTCCACTTTTTTTCATTAGCTTCAATTTTCTTCTCCCTGATTCCACTCGTTTTGTCAGTTCCTCGAGCATTTTTATGATCTCGGTGTTAGTCCCTGATTCGTTCTCATTCGATCTCTCTGCGACTTGTTCGTCCCTGCGGGTGACTTTCCGGGGTGGATCAGGCTCAACTCTGCTCGGTGCGCAACATTGGTTTTTAATTAGGCTATCGCTTTCCCTTAAGCCTGAAACATTTTGAAGATCACCATTAAACTGACCCCGTCTCCACCAACGTTTTGTGTATTTTGAGCCGCTGATCGGGCTCCACCACAGACGCTATTTTCGAGGTCGGTAGGCAGGTTTGTGTCGATAGCCACAAGTGAATTAACGCCAATTGGGTCTGCGACTGGAATTTCGATGGGATCAGCGGGCGGTACCTCGTTACCGGACGCTTTGTTGTTATTTTTACCATGATGACCAGACTGGTTGTCAACATGTAGGAGTGCTTATTGAGAGTTTAACATTTTGTGTTTTAACCCGAAATCCGAGACACTTCAAAAAGAAAATGTAAAGTAGTGTGTGTTATGGAGATTTGTATCAAATAACCATTATTATCCTTAGCCCCATGGTGAGCGCCAAACTGTCTACCCTCAAAATTGGATAACTATTGAACTTGTAAGTTGTTTTAAGGATACGTGATCTAATTCGATACAAAACGATAAATCAGATTGCAATTGAAATAAGTAACAGAAAAGTAAATGCAAAACACCCAGGTTGAATAGTCTTAGCCTTGGAAGGTTAGCCACCCTCGAGCCAAAAGTACTTTAGTCGATATCATAACAGAATAACAAGAGGATAATAAGAACTTAAAGAGAATAACAATATATTGCTTTAGGATGCATGTTAAAATGTATTGAATGAATTATAAGACCTCCTTTTTGTAGTAGAGGAGTCCTACTTAAAGTACAATTCTATAAAAGGTAAAAATGTCGGTTCCTTACTGATATATGCCGAGATTCCCTCCATAATATCTGATCGGTTCACGGATATTCCGGTCTTCTGTTAGTTATCTCAATCAATGTTTCTTCGAGCTTGTTCGAGGCTAAGGACGACATCGGACTCAATGTTCTTAAAGGCAGGCGTTCCAACCTCGAATTCTAGCTCGGTGGGACTCGAGGTCGATCTTTAGTCCTTGGTTGCCAATGTTCCAAGCTCAATCTACCAAGTTGTATGGGAGCTCGATTTCGACCGTATACTATATCCTTTCAGCAGCAATTACGTTGCCAGTGACAACCTAATTCATATGTTTCAGAATTCCATTTTATAAATTGGACAGATGAAGTTAACAAATTAGTTGACTGATTGCATATTTACAAGAAATAACGCTTAATCAATGAAATTAAAAAGAATTCAAGACTCAAAGACACCCCTTTTGTAATTTGTACACATCTTCTATTGATTCCTAATCCCAATTTAGGGAATCACCTGAGACTTTCTTTACGGGCAGGTGCATATGTATATATACCGGGGTCCTTTTGATTATATAATGACACGCTGAGAATAAGCCATATGTGGAGACAATGGGGAAAGCAGCGGCATCTCAAATATACCCTTCCCATCTCCACTGTCCCAAATCGCCGACCAACTTGTCGGCGTTAATGGAGCCGCCGTAGTAGGGACTCTTTCTTCTTCTATTTTCATTTCCTTATTGATATCGAGTTGCTCCTCATTCTCTGTTTCTCTCACCCTTTTCCTGCTTGAGTTCCCCAATGGCTGAATCTCGTTATCTTGTTGCCTAAAGTTTGCAACTTCGAGAGGGAAATTCACTATTGCTTTACTTCCTCTAAGCTTAAACGCCGCCCTGTCATATGCCTTGGCCGCCTGTATGGCAGTGTCAAAGGTTCCTAGCCAAACCCGAGTCCCCTTTCGGTTCGGGTCACGAATTTCTGCTGCGAACTTGCCCCATGGCCGTTGCCTAACTCCTCTGTAATGCTTCTTCTCGGTTGGAACAACCTCCTGCTGCTTCATTGGTATCGCAATGTTAAGAGAAGGCTTGCGTTCTTTGAAGCTTGTTTGCTTCCGAGATTTCGAACTGCTACACGCAGCTGACAACTCTGTTTTTGATATTTCAAGATTGGAATGTTGTGTTGTGTCAGCATAGTTGAGAGTTGGTTCAAAAGAGAAACTCTGGTCCAGAGATTCAGAAGAGGAGGAGTTTTGGGAATAAAGGGTGGTTGGTTCGGAGCAGTAATATTCCATAAAAGCAACATCATCGAGAAGATGCTGTCTTATCAAATCAAGTGTAGTGCAATTCTCTTGTGGTGAGGCCATTTTTGATCTTCTAATAAAACGAGGGACAGAGCGTTGGAGAATCTAATTTCAGCTATATATATTCAAATTCTTGAAAGAATTCAAAGTGGGGAGAATATTGAGTTGAGTGAGTGGAAAATGAGTGTGCGCGGAGGATTGCTATAAAGGTCGGAAATTTGAGATGAGAAGAGGTTTCAAAGGAGCCTTCTGGGGTGGAGAAACGAAGCATCATGTGGCCTAATCCATTAACCTTATTGTGCTACTTGTTGTTTATCATTTCACAAAATAATATTTCCTTCTTCTCAACTTAAGTGACATACAGTTTAAGAAAAAAATAATTTTTAAAATTTATGGTCTTAAAACTTAATGAATAAAAAGTTTATGAAATCATAAAAATACTTCTGTTTAGAATAAATAAATAATTTGAAGTTAAATTTTCTAAAATATAAAAATATGTCACTCTAATAAGGAAAATGTGTCACTGTTCGGAACCAAAATGCTGATATGTGCTATTGTGTCATTTTGTTACCTTTCTTTTTCAATGATAAGTGAGTCTCATGTCTTCCACCAGGGGTCCAATTTCCGGCCTGCTTCTATATTTCTCCCTATTTTCTTTATTGTGTTAAACGATAAATGTAACACTGTAGAATATGTTTAAACTTCTATCCCAATGCGCCCCTTTTGTGAAAATATTACTGGTATAATCATGTCCATTAAATATATTTGGTACAATTCAAACTGAACTTTCAATAAAAACCCAAATGTGAAACAAACAAATTAACAAAATAAATTAAATAAAAAGGAATTGTGACACGTATTGAAAATAGTAGTAATGTGGAGAGTGACTACTATATATAGGCAATTGACTTACACAGTTCAAAAATTGAATTTCAACAAACATACAATACGTAACTAACTAAAGAAAGGCATAAACAGGAAGCCGCTAGCACGTGAATTGACCAAAGGCAAAGGACCTGATCACTTGAATCTATTATTCCCTTTCGAAACATACTTTTCAACGGCTTTTGACTCTTTGTAATACTTTAATAAGTGGATAATTTTGTTAAAAATTAATATTGAGATAATTATGATATACTATAACATATCTGACTTGTATGCAACATCAACTTTAACGAGGCAAGCAAGTATCGTTCATTGCAAAACGTTGCTTCCTCTGTGTTGCTGCCTTTTATCAACTAGGAAATTATCTAGATTACCGCTGCCTTTATCTTTTTCAGTACTAACCTAAGGAAATAACCCCAAAACATAAAGCTAATATCTTGAATCAATTACGGAAAGTCAATTCAAAAAGTCAACTTCGGGCTCGTACTCAGGAATCCGATCAAACTCACAAATTTCGAGTACCCACTCTGATACGAATCCAAATATATATTTTTCATTCCAACCTCAAGTCGATCTCAACTCATCAAATCTCACTCTTCAAAATCATGGTCAAAACACCCCAAATCCCACCTTTAATTTATGAAAATCAGGTGTAATAATATATGGGTAACCAATGTCAAACACCAAAAGCAAGTAAGGATCACTCACCCCTTCAACCGAGCTCCACAACGCCAAAAGATGAGAAATAATCAAACCCTCAATATTTAATGTTATGCACAACGATTCCGCATTTGCGGTCCAAATCACCGCACCTACGGTGTCTCATTTGCGGTTAAAATTTTGCATCTGCATGTTCCACTTAAGTTCTGACCTACCACGTCTGCGGTCAAACCTCTCGCACCTGACGACCCATTTTTGCGGTTCCGCTACTGCGCTAAACCTCCTGCATTAGCAGCTCCCTACTCCTCCATCCAAATTCCGCTTATGCCGCCACATCCTCGCAGAAGCGCATCCGCTTCTGCGAAATCCTATCCGCATCTCCAGACTCAGCTCCCAGCTTCCTTCTTCGCATCTGTACGACCCGACCGGTCATTTTGAGCAATTACACTTCGCTCGTTGGTTAGAGGGCATGAGTAGCTCTGTATGATGTATTATGACTTGTATGTATTGTCGGTTTCGGTTTTTCTGGTGATTCAGAATTAGTTTGGAAAAATGAATTTCGTGTTTGAAGCTTTAAGTTGGAAGAATTGATCAAGTTTGACTTTTGTGTATTTGAACCCAAAACAGAGTTTTGACGGTTCATATGTCCGGATAATGACTCTGGACTTGGGCGTATGCCCGGATTTGCATTTGGTTGTTTCTAGAAGATTTCAACACTAATTGGTGAAAGATGGAAATTTGAAGGTTTGGAATGCTCATAAGTTTGACCGAAGTTGATTGTGATGATATCGGGTTTGAATTGTTGTTCCGGGAGTTGGAATAGGTTTGTTATATTATTTGGAACTTGTATGCAAATTTTAGATTCATTCTGGATTGGTTAGGGTTAAATCGAACGCTTGGGAAGTTTGAAGTTTATGAACTTAAGAAATTGATCTTGATCGACGATTCGTGGTTTTGATGTTAATATGTGTGATTTGAAGCCTCTAGTAGGTCCATAATATGTTTTGAGACTTGTTGATATATTCAGACGGGTGCCCGACAGGCTCGGGTGAGTTTTGGGGTAGTTTCTGACCATTTCTAGGTCATTTTTAGTTGCTGGTTTTTGGCTAAACGTGTGTGCATCGCGATCACGGACTTTGGGTGGAGTTCACGAAGAGCAAAATGGGAAAAAAAAGACATGTGGATCGCGTTTGCGGAGGAAACATCGCGTTCACAAAGATAAAATCATGTTGTCACTGAGCCAACTTGGAAAGCTTATATCTTGCAATGTATAAGGAATTTCGAAGATAATCCAAAAATAAAAGTTGTAGCCTTTTGTGTTGTTTTCATCGCGCCATCAACATTAGGAATACATAAGCGACCCTGGAGTCGCAGAACACCATCCTCGCCGATAGTAACCTCCTTAGCACCACCCCGTAGTACCGTCTCTCTAAAGACCAGAAAGTGCGGATCATCGTACTGACGAGCCTTGATCCGCTCAAATAACGAAGACTGAGCCAAGGACTTAATGTCCAAAGCCAATGGCCTCTCCTCCGCTGAAATGAATGCCAAGCTACCCATGCTCTCGGCCTTTCTGCTCAAGGCATCCGCAACCACATTCGCCTTGTCCTGATGATAAAGGATGGTAATGTCATAGTACTTTAGTAATTCGCACCTATGCTGCCTCAAATTGACATCCCTCTTCTTGAACAAATGCTGCAAGTTGCGATGATCTATGTAAACCTCATAAGACACCCCATAAACATTATGCCTCCAGATCTTGAGAGCATGAACTATCATGACCAACTCCAAATATGTACGGGGTAATTCTTTTTGCGGGGCTTTAACTGACGTGAAGCATATGCAATAACTCGCCCCTCCTGCAACGTGTGAAGCGTCGCAATACACAGTATACATCCCTGAACCGGAAGACGGCACTAATACTAGTGCTTTAGTAAAAGCTGTCTTGATCTTCTGAAAGCTCGCCTTGTAATCATCGGACCATCGGAATGGAGCACCCTTATGGGTCAATCTAGTCAAAGGTGCTTCAACAGATGAGAAGCTCTCCACAAACTGGCGATAATAACCTTATAACCCCAAGAAACTCCTGATCTCAGCCGATGTGGTAGGACGAGGCCAACTCTAGACTGCCTTGATCTTCCTGGGATCCACCTTAATACCCTCGCCTGATACAACATATCCCAAGAATGCCAAAGAATCTAACCAGAACTCGCACTTGGAGAACTTAGCATATAGCTTCTGTTCCCACAAGATCTGAAGCATAAATCTCAAATGTTTCTCGTGCTCCTCCATGCTATGCGAGTAGATCAATATGTCATCAATGAAGACAATGAAAACAAGTCAGTATATGGCCTGAACACCCAGTTCATCAAATCCATAAGCGCCGCTAGGGCGTTGGTCAAGCCGAAGGACATTACTAGAAACTCATGGTGGCCATATCTAGTCCGGAAAGCAATCTTTGGAACATCCGAAGCACGAATCTTCAGCTGATGATACCCAGATCTCAAATCGATCTTAGAGAATATCCTGCCACCCTTCAACTGGTAAAAAAAATCATCAATACGCGACAACGGGTACTTGTCCTTAATGGTAATATTGTTCAACTTGCGGTAATCAATGCACATCCGCTTACTCTTATCCTTTTTTTTCACGAACAACACCGGTGCACCTCACGGCGACACACTCGACTTGACGAACCCCTTTGCCGCTAACTTTTCAAGCTGATCATTCATCTGTTTCAACTCTTTCAGGGCCATGCAGTACGGTTGAGTAGAGATAGGTTGGGTACCTGGTGCAAAATAAATACTGAAATTGATATCACGATCTGGTGGCATGCCTTGTAAATCAGAAGGAAACACATCGGAGAACTCCCACACCACAGGCACTGAATCAATCGTAGGATTCTCTGCAGCAGTATCCCGATCATAAGCTAGATAAGCCAAACAACCTTCTTGACCATATGTCGAGCCTTTAGGAAAGAGATAACCCGAATAGATGCACTGATAGATGAACCTCTCCACTCCAATCTAGGCAACTCCGGCATCGCCAAGGTAACAATCTTCGCATGGAAATCAAGGATGGCATGATACAGAGACAACCAGTCCATGCCCAGGATTACCTCAAAGTTGGTCAATTCGAGCAACAGAAGGTCCGCTCTAGTCTCATAACCACATAAGTGGGTATGCTGGAGTAACCCCTCACAGACTGACCTCTACCCCCAGGCGGGGCCGCTGAATCCTCCAAAAACCTGAGGCTTCTTCTCCCCCATCGTATACAATCGGCCCCTGGGTGAGGATACCCTCAATCTGCCAAGCTATCTCCACAACCTGCTTGTAGGGAGTCTCCATCTCCACCTCTTGAGCCAAAGTAACCCGAATACCATAATGCAAGCCCGTAATAAACCTCCGCACTCTCTCTGCATCGCTGGGGAATATCATAAGTGCATGGAGGGACAACTCAAATAACCTCCCCTCATAATCACTCACCGACATCTGACCCTGCTAGAGCCGCTCGAACTGACCCGTAGCTCTTCCCTCTGGGAGGGTGAAATATATCTCTTTAGAAAAAGACGTGTGAATTGATCCCAAGTCAAGGGAGGAGAACCCCTCTGGCCTGCTAAGAATATAGGACTGTCACCATCTACGGGCCTTCTCTCCAACTAAAATGTGGTGAAGTTCACCCCGTTTGACTCCAATACTCTCATGTTGTGCAGTCTGTCCCTGCAACGGTCAATAAAATCCTAGGGGTACTCATGTCGCTCACTGCCAAAGGAAGGAGGATGCAGCCTGGTCCATCTATCCAATGGTTTATGCGGCTCGACGACTGCATCTGGTCTGGGCTCTGGTACAGCTGCTACAGCAGGCTGTCTCCGCCCACAGGTAATACACCTGGGGTTTGTACCACATCATCGTGCCGTAGATCCTGAGCGGTAGGGGTCTGTACTCCCTTTCCCGCCTGAGATGTGGCTGGGTCCACTGGAAATAAACTAGCATGCGTCATAGAATCTATGAATATGAGCATACGTCCCATGACCTCCTGAAATCGCGACGCGAATCTGTCGGTGCTGGCTCAGCTGCAGGCACCTCACCCTGCTCTTCAATGACAGGATCCTCCACTAGATCCGCTGGTGGTACGGCAGCAGAAACTCTAGGACGCCCCCGTCCTCTAGAAGGAGCTTGAGCTCTCTCCCGACCTCTGCCTCAGCCTCTAGCAACAGGGGGAGAAGCTCCTCCACTGTCGAATACATCTGTCGCGTGCGTTCTCACCATTGGTGAGAGAATAAGAGAAATATACTTAGCAAAACATCAACTGCATGATAGGAGATGAAGAAAGAGAAGTTTCCTAACACCCTATAGCCTCTCGAAGATAAGTATGGACGCCTTCGTACCGATCCACAAGACTCTATTAGGACTGCTGTCATGACCCTAATTGCTAAACCGGCTGTGATGGCGCCTATCGTGGAACTAGGCTAGCCAACAATCACATAATTATAGTTTCTTTCAAAAATTCCAACCATTTTTCAACATTTCATAAAGATATGAAATTACTGAATTCATTAGGCAAAATAAACAGCTAAATAGTCTAAACCATCCCCAAAATCCGGAGTCAACATGTCATGAGCATCTAAGAAATATACCAACAAGTCTACTATTATAATACAAAACCTCCGAACGAATAACTAGATATAACAAAAGAAGGGAAAACAGAGATGTTGTGGACGCTGAACAGCTACCTCTATATCCTGAACTCCGGCTCCGCACGGAATAGATGGCTAACGCTCGGTATCTACACCTGAATCTGCACACAGGGGTGTAGGGAGTAATGTGAGTACACCAACTTAGTATTAATGAAAATAAATCAAGTCTAAGCGGTAGGAAACACATAAAATCAATATCATCGATTCACAATATGCACAACCTTTCTTTCCAACAGTATAGATATAGATATATGAAATCATCATGCCTTAAAACAAACTTTAGAAAAATCCTTTGAAAAATGTGTTTCTCAACAATTTCAGAAATAAAAATAACCAAAAGATTTAGTGTAAAAATGAAATAAATCATAAGTAGCCCTTCGGGCAGAAACACGAATCATAAATCGCCCCTCGAGCAGAACATCACTCAGCACCTCACAGCCACTCAGTATCAACTCCTCGGGCAACCTCACTGTCACTTATGCCTCCCAATCACTCATCACTCGACACTCAGCACTCGACACTCAATAGGTACCTGTGATCACTAGGGGTGTGTACATACTCTGAAGGGACTCCTTCACCCCAAGCGCTAATATCAAGCCATCTCGTGGAATATCATATCCTCACAAATCAGGCCCTCGGCCTCACTCAGTCAGAACGTCTCAAAAGCCCCTCGGGCGTATCAGTAAAACGGGGTACTCGACCCAAAATATCATTTTTAAATCTCAAAAATAGTGTAAATCAGGCTGAGTTTCGAAAATAGTTAAGCACAATATGACTGAGTGTAAATCATAAATCAACAGTGAGGAAATATCAGTAAAAAGCCCCCCCAAGGGGTTTAAACAAGTTGGCACGAGGCCCCAAACATGGCTTATAGCCCAAATATAGCAATAGTCTTTAGAACACAATTTAACATATGATTTAGAGTAAAATACGCAACTCAATACTTGCCGCAGAGAGGACCATGTCCAATCCAAAAATCAGCGCGCGCCACATACTCGTCATCCGACATGTGTGCCATTCTAAAAATAGTGAGAAATATGAAGTCCGGGGTTCATACCCTCAGGACAAGATTTATAACCATTACTTACCTCTACCGGGCCACAAAACTAGTCCGCGATGCTCTTGCCCCTCAAATTGGCTCCTGATTGCTCTGAATCTAACCAAAACCAGTTTAACATCATCAATATACGCTGAAGGAACACAACCCAATCGAATACTATCAATTTATACAAAAAACTCGAAATTCGGCCAAACCCGACCCCTGGGCCCACGTCTCAGAATTCGATAAAATTTACATCACTAGAATCCTCGTCCTCCCATGATTCTATACATACCAAGAACACTAAAATCGGACCATAATTTCCCACTCAAATCCTCAAAAGAAAATTCCAATTCCATGCACCTTTCTTCCCTAAATTTGGGTTTAATTTCAATAATTTTCCGGTTTAATTACTTACAAAACGACATATAAACGAGTTATGAAGTTGGAACCTTACCTCCAAGCGAGCCCCCTTGATTTCTTCTTAAAATCCCTCTCAAATAGCTCTCAACTCGTTCAAAAATGGAGGAAAGAAATGAGCTAATCTCGCACAAATGGCATTTAAAACATTCTGCCCAGCAATTAATTTCCTCAGTGCAATCGCGGCTCTAGCCACGCGATCGCGATGCACACCCCAGACCACTTTACGCGATCGCACACTAACTCACGCAATCGCATAGAACAAATGACCATCCCACACACGCGCCTCAGAAACTCTATGCAACCGCACCAACACCCACTCGATAGCACTACTTTACCTGACCAACCTATGCGATCGCAATCCTAACCACGCGATCGCATAGAACAAAATGACTGCCCCACTCTTTTACTCAACGCGATCGCGGATGAGTCCACGCGATCGCATTGAAGGATTCACTGCTGCTAAAACACCAGAAAACAACAGACTTCTTAAGGCTAAAAAGTGCCCGTTTGATCATCCGAAATGCACCCGAGGCCTCCTGGACCACAACCAATCCTACCAACACATACCATAACATCATTCAAACTTAGTCGAGCCTTCGAAACACCAAAAAAAATACGAAAACACCAAAATTACATCAAATTCAAGCCTATGAATTTTGAAACTTCTAAATTTCGCCAATGATGCCAAAACCAACCAAAACACATCCGATTGACCTGAAAATTTGCAAACATATCCAAAATGACATTACGAACCTGTTCGAACTTCGTAATCCCATTTCGACCCCGATAGCCTATTTTCCACTGCCGACCGAAAATTGCCAAAAACTAACTTTCGCCAATTCAAGCCTAATTCCACACCGGACATCAAAACTTCATTACGAACACACTCCTAAGTCCCAAATCACCTAACGAAGCTATCTGAGCCATAAAATCCTCATTCCGAGGTCGTTTACCAATAAGTCAACTCTCAGTTGAATTTTTCAACTATTAAGCTAATTTAAGAGATTAAGTGTCTCAATTCTCACCATGACCACTCCGAACCCGAATCAACAGACCCAATACAACATAAATAGGCTAAGCAACGTATGATAAAGCAGAAACGGGGAAAACGGGACTAATCTCACAGAACGACCGGCCTGGTCGTTACAACTGCTCACGACTTGCGAAACCTATGTGAACCTAGAGCTCTGATATCAAGCTGTCACGACCCAATTTCCACTATAGGTCGTGATGGCGCCCAACATCGCTGCTAGGCAAGCCAACAATGAACTACCCATTTAATATCTAATTTAAATATTTTTAAAGTCTTTAATTTTCACTTAAATGCGGAAACAAATAGTAAATGAGCATAGCAATGTAAAGCATAAATTTAAAGGGAGACGTAAGGTAGTGAGTTAAATACTCAAAACCCATGAATGTCTACTAGAATATCCAAAACTCGGTGTCACAAGTGCACGAGAATCTAGTAAAATGTACAAAACTCTCTAAGAATTACTATTTAAAACAAAATAGACAGAAAAGATAAAAACATGACAAGAGAAGGCTCCAGGTGCTGCAGAACGGAGCATGGGAAAACAGCTCACCACTAAGCCTTAGGAAATGCGGGTACGCGCCCGGACGAACTCTAGATGCACCTGGAACCTGCACAATATGTTCAGAAGTTTAGCGTGAGTACCTAAATAATATATACCCAGTAAGTATTTTGTCTAACCTCAAAGAATTAGTAACGAGGGGTCGACTTCGACACTTACTAATGGTAATATACATAATGTACATGATTATTAAATAGGCATGAAATGCAACAACAATAATGGAATAAGAGGCAATAATTAAATGACCATTTATCAAAATAACAATTAAAAGTCCTCAAATATCACATATTAATATCAACAAGTAAGGGCTTAATAAGTATTATAAATCCTCAAGTCCTGACAGACATATCAAGTGAAATTAGACTCCGAGTGACAACACACTAGTTACGCCGAGTTCGTACGGCTCGATCCATAATATTCGTGTACATACACTACCGTTTGTACGGTCCGATCCATGGTATATATATATATATATAGCCGAGGAAATCAGCCCGATCCACATGAATAGGAAAACTTTTCGGATTTAGAATTTCATCTTTGCAACTCTGAGGTAAGCCCATGAAAGGATATGATTTTCATCAATAACTAAACATTTCCTCCAACTCTCTAAGTATTGAATCTCGATTAACATAATCTTTAACTAAGTTTTACTTACTAATAAAAGCAATTAAACCAACAAGTTACGTTCAAATAGAGCAAGTAATAGCATAATAAAGGCCTATGTCTACCCGGACATATCATGAATTCTAGGTACGCATGGACTCTCGTCATTTCGTGCGTACGTAGCACCCACAATTAATAGCAAATAGCAATTTAAACACCTATGGGGTAAATTTTATCTTACAAGGTTAGGCAAGAGACTTACCTTATTCCCAATCACTTTCTGGTCCACAAGTCACTCTAAAAACCTCAAATCGGTGCCGAACAATCCGAAACTAGCCAAATATTGTATAAATTAATCAATATATATTCAAAAGTTCATAATTTATCTATTAGAGTAATTAGCCAGCCTAAATTGAAAGATTCCAATAATTTACTCCCGGGCCCACGTGCCCAGATTCCAGAAATTTTCGAAGTTAAATGTTACCCATAAACTCGCGAACACAAATATATAATTTTTACTCAATACCGTAATTATTTTCGTGGTCTAATCCTATTTTTATCAAAACCTAGATTTTTAAGCAATCTCCTAAAATTTTCACAATTTCTATGTTAAAATCTACCCATGATGTATGTATTAAACTCATATTGTGTAGAAAATACTTATCTCAAGGTGCTAGATGAAAAACCCTCCACAAAGAGCTCTAAAATTGGCCACAAGTTGAGAGAAATGAACCAAAATAAGCCTAAGTCCCGACTTTTAAAAATCTTACTGCCCAGACATTTCTTCTTCGCAATCGCCGAAAAGGCCTAAGTGTCCGAATCATATCAAACTAACTCCGAATTGCATCAAATTTTATAGACAAGTTTCAAATAACAAAGCAGACCTATACCAAGTCTCAACATCAAAATACGAATCTGATAGCCATGAAATCAATCTACAGTAAAACCTAGGAAGTTTTCCAAACTTCAAAATTAATAGCTTTCGACAAAATGAGTCAAATCAACCTAGGGACCTCCAATTTCAATTTCAGGCATATGCCCAAGTCCAAAATCATAATACGGTTCTACAAACATCGTCAAAAAATCAATCTAGGGTCATTTTCACAAATATTGACCGTAGTCAACTCAAAAGTATATTTAAATTCAAAATCATATTTTTTTCAAATTTGTACGTAAAAATACTTTCCGAAACAAAACACATATTGCACATGCAAGTCGATAAAATATCAAATGGGTCTAATAGAGGTCTCAGAATACGGAAATAAATGCTAGTACCTAAAATGACCTACTGGGACGTCACATTGCTTAACGTGATGTATTTGGGGACACGATGGGTGATCTTACTATTCTCATCTGAATTCGAGTTGGCGTTATTTGGCTAATAATTTTAGCTTGACTAATGTCATTGAGTTATTGTGTCTAAGATTACTTAGATGTTCAAGTAAGGTCGTTATTTGTGTCTAAGAATTATTTTGGTTGTTTTCAGTTTTTCCCTAGAGCTGTTGGTGAATTGGTCACTCTGTACATTTCAGTTCTTTTCTCCTTCTCTGTTTACAGTATATATTTTTTTGAGTTCTCTTTCTCTTTCTCTTCTATCTATAATTGACACATTAGTGTATCGTATTCCTTTCCTTTATAGTTTTTGTTTACTGGACGAATTAATTTCTTATGGCTTACAAGTTATAATTGGAGAACTGAAAGCATCGACTTACAGGTGCATGTTTGCTCTTTAGAGCATGCATAGGATTGTCAGATGTCTTTTCAGTATTTCTTAATTTTTTTGTTTAGATATATCTCAAGAGGTCAAGAGGTTGGCTTCTGGTTGAGTATAATAGGTTATATTTGCCTCTAGTTTCATACGTTGAGGATTATATAACTGGTGTTTTGGCATTAATTATCTTTTTCACAACTTTTTTTTGGTGAATCTGGGATTGGATTTCTCGAGAATCAGTATAGTTGGACCTTATGTTGCTAATACAATGATATGAATTATAATTGCTCATATAATTCATTGGGAGAACTAACAATTTTTTTTTTCGATCCACAAGCAAAATTATGTTGCGTCTCAGTTATGAACAAAATAAGAGGAAAAATGAACAAAGGAACAAGTAAAAAAAATTGCACAAGAAAATAGATCCTAGCTGAACTGTGATCAACTCTATAAGCAATGCAGAGATGATATGGCTCTACAGACTCTATGGAATGTCCAATACGAAAAACAGTATTTCCTCAGTTGATAAGATAAAATTAGTGCCAGTATTTTAAAACTACTCCCAAAGAAATTCATTTTTAATTAGTCTTACAAGATGTTTGTGGCATGTTTTTATAATGAAACTACTGGCAAAAAAAAAAAGATAAATTTTATAAAAATAAATATGCTGGGAAGGGCGGGGAGGATGTGAGCATGGGGCGGGTGGATTTGAGTTTAAATACTACGCAGAGCAGGGTGTGTGAGTGCAAGTTTATATGTTATACGAAGCGAAGCGGTTTAAAATTTTACGGGTTAAAATAGAATTCCCACGTACCTGCAACTGTATTAAAATAGAATGCTATTTGTATTAGACCGGATCAACCTCAGTCGGATGGTCAAATGACCACTAAGACTCTTATCAATTATTTCATGTTTGTATATAAAAAGTAGTACCCGTTTCTTCTTATCATAGGTAGAGAACTTGAGGAAATGGAACCAAATGACACTCAAAAGACACGCAAACAGAAAATGTCAAACACATAAATATACCATCATGGGTGCTAAAAAGATAGTTTTTTCAAGAGATAGAAGAGGTTTTAAATTCAACATCTTACTATACGAATTCAACTAAGCAGAAGCAAATAAAATAAATAAGTTTTTTGTACGTAAAATGTTACGGTTAAATTTTTTATGAGGTTTATAAAAAACGAACCGATTTGATCCGAAAATGATAAATAAATAAGATTAGAAATAAGATTTAGCGATTAAAATTGAAAGAAATGACAAGCCTGGCCCTGAGAGTAATACCTCCGAGGACAAAAATAAATATAATATAAAACAACAAATGAAATTATTTTATTGAGCTTGAGAATAGAATGTAGCATAAGTTTTGTCAAGAATTTTGTGTCTTACAATGGTTGTTAAACCTACTATTTATAACTATACCTAAGCAAACAAGATCCTAGGATCAAATCCCCATTAAATGACAATAAAGGATCCATTCATGAATCTGAAACGGCAGGCCCCGAATGTAAATATTAACTACAACGGATACCAATTGAATGCTAGAGGATATTTTTCATTGAATGCTATCCGATGACAAACATTCGATTTTCTCACATTGATTATGCTCCCTTCGGAGTCTATCCGATGACAATTGCAACTGCTGTTTTTGGTACTGGTTATTACTAGATTTACCTTCTACATGCCTTCGGTTCAACGTGACATGATGTCATCCGATCATTTAATGTAAACTAATTTTACTCTATACAAATAGTCTCTCTGCTTTCCGGTGGCATATCTTTGGGTCACCGGAAAGTTGGTCAAGATCCCTTTTTGGCAGAAAATCTTCTGAAAACCTTCTGAACAGTCTCTTATGCTTGAAAAGACACACATCTTCTCGCATTTAATACCCCGAACACAAGTTGCCCCACAATTCAGCAATATTTTTGTTAGTTCTCAAGGTAATCATGACCACGATTATTGTCGTCTATATATTTACTTATACTCATTATTTCACCTCTTTAACTTCCAATACTTTCATAATTTCATTATCTTTTTTGCACTTAACCTTCTTCTACTTTCACCTCTTTCCAACTTTATTCAAAAACTCCACTATTTTTTTTATTATCATGACTTCTTTTACTGAGTCTTTCAAAAACTCTAGTCTTCTCTTCGGTGGAGGCCTGAAGAGAAGCAAAGATGAAGAGGTTTATGTTGATGTTGATCCTCCCACGGTAAACACCATTATCCCCAAACACCTGAGCATCATCAATGACTTCATAGAGAAGTTCCCCTCCACGTCTCCACGGACTTAGGCCGTCAGGAGATATCCTTCCTCTATTCTCCCTTCCAGTATTCCTACTGTGAAGGAGGACTACAACTATCCAAAATCATCGCTCCTGACCTGATAGAGAGGGTTTCCTTCACCAAGGAAGGTTTTACGTATGTTTATACGTATCCCTTCACCATGGGCCTGTTTTCAATGAGCGGAGGGCTCGACCCCGTGATCTTGGAGTTCTGCCATCGGTACTAGGTCTGCTTGTCACACGTGGTCCCTTTTATGTGGCGAACGTGGCTTGCCTACGCTAGTTATGCACGGAGAATGGAAAAACCCTAACCCCGACAAACATGATGAATCTCTACTCCCCAAAATCTTTCGTGGGGGAGTAATAAATTTCAGTAGGCCACCACACCCTTCTCATCAGCGTGCATGATGACAGTGATTGTGGATGGATGGACAAGCTTGTCATTATCGCCATCAGGGATATCATACCGGCTACAACTCCATCATTTCCTGAATCATTGAGTCGTTCACGTCAGTTCATAATTTATTCATCTCTTTCCTTCATAAAAACAATGTTTCTCGTCATTGTTGACCTCTTTATTTCCATTGCTTCAACTTCTCGGTGGACACCACCAAGGGTTCAAGGCCTGGACCAATGGGTTCAGAAGATTATGGACATTACAACGCCAAAAATCTGTAAGTGGAAGGATACGGCCCCCAAATACGGGTGGAATTCCAAGAAACATGGTAAACTGAGGCCTCCTTCCTCATGCCTCTGTAAGAACATATGAAATTTGTTAACCACATAGTTTGCTTGATTCAGGACTCTAGCAGGGCTTTATTACCTTCCCCAGAGAGGATGTTTCGGCTGATCCCGTGGAGTCTGCGAGATTGCTTCAAAGTGAACTCGCTTGAAGTGGTGCCCTCGGATCCGGCTCTGGTGCATCCTCTTGGAGTCCCCAGCCAGAGAAAAAGCAACCAAAAACGCAGTGTTCTTCCATGGATGGGGATAAAAATATGAAAATAAGGAAGGCCAAGATTGAGCCTTCCATGATCATAGTGGTCATCGAAGATTATGGGGAAGCCAGTGATGAAGAGGCTTACCTTTAAACAAGAAAATGATCTTCATCAGCTCAAGTAGAAGCTCAGCCAAGCGAGCTTCAAGAACCGACAGAAGAAGAGTTCCAAGCACTTTGGTGCGAGATGGGTATGGCTGATAATGCCAACTCCTGTTGTCCTGTCCCCTTTGCTATTTTTTGGTCAAAGCAGCTAGGACACTGGGCCTCTTCTGCCTTCGGAAACTGAGCAACCAATAATTGGCGTTGCTCCTATTTCAGCTGCTTCTCAACCTTCAACACCAACGACTTCACGCCCTTATACACCAGTTGCACCTTCACAACCAACACCCATTGCTTCTTCTCCACCGGAAGCAGACGCTCGAGAGGAGGGTGCTTCTCCTCCCTGATCTCCCGACCACAGAAATTTGGGGCATAATTACTCACCCCTTCTCTAGATCCCCGATGGAGGAGGAGTGCCACCCTTTTGATTTTGAAGGGGTGCCACTTTCTGTCCAAGCCAATGGAGCTTGCCAACTACCTAAAGCCATTGGCCTCAGCTAAGGATAAGAATACGATACACTCCCTCTCGTGTGAGTGCCTGTTGAAGAATGCAATGCATAATGCGGAAGCGGTATGATACTTGCTTTCTTATCATTTGTTTTCTATCATTTCTGCTATATTTCTAACTTTGATATTGTTTTCACATGCCAACTTCCATGCTTCTAAGGGCCAGAAGATATTGATCCTTGATAATCAAGGACTCGCCTCCGAACGGGATGAACTGTTGGCCGAGAGGGATCAACTTGCTGCTTGCCTCCTGGTGCTGGAGCCAAAGACTACTGAGGCGGGTGAGTTTGAGGCCCCGTTGCAGCAAAGAGAGCAAGAAGTTATGGCCTAGAACCAAGAGACCACTTAATTACATGCACAACTTCAGAAGTTAAGGCTAAGTGGGCTAAACTTCAAGATGTTGTTCTCGGTGCTGCCGAGCGCGAGTCTCCCTCCGTTTAACAAGTGAATAACTTGGAGGCAACCTAGAGCTCCAAAATTGAATAGGCCAATATCATCGAGAAGAAGAGGGATAAGATTGAGGAGAGGTTTAAGAAGATCATGGAGCAAAACTGGCTTCACATATCTACAATCTGTGATCTTGATACTAGCCTTGGCGCCATAAGAATCGAGAGTGATGGTCTTATGGCTGAGGTTGACAGGCTTAAGTCAAAGCTCCAGTACCAAGGGGATCCCTCGTATTTGAAAAAACATTTTCTATGTATCACATTAGGAGAAAAACCTTGGAAGAGGCAAAAGAGGGCATAATTTATATGGATGATTACATCGCCAACGCTCTAGCATTGGAGTTAACTGCTCAAGAATGAATCCATGCTCAACCTGTCACATCTGAATCTTCGAGCACCAGTTCATAATAATTAGGAATCAAGGATAAAGTGAAGATAATGAAGTTTAAGGGCCAAGTTCTTAACTGACGACTGATCCGCCCACTTACTCGAGGGATGGGGCGTAGATGCCTCACTCCCCCAAGTTTTGGTGGCGATAATGTTTAGATTTTTTTCTTCTTTTCCTTTGTTTTTTTCCTTTGTACTTTTGTATTTATGTCGTTTTGCATTTTGATAATTGAAGAAGATTTTTACAAGTATTGCGCAAAGTTTATTCTTCTTGAGTTGAATTAGATAAGGCTTCAGGTCTAATTTGCTCTGATAGTTTCTTGTTCCGGGCATAAACTCTTCCGGAATCAACCGTTTAATATGAAAGTTTCATAAGAGAGGGACCTCTTACATATACGGTGCTCTTGAATAGTCTTTGGTTCGATGCGAAGCTTTACTTCCCAGTAAGAACTTGCCATCGAGCCAAAGATTATTTAACCATCCCATAGTGGTTTATCATTTCAATGCCTTGTCATTTAAAGGTCTTAAATTTTCCAATGATGCTTCCTTTGTAGTATGCTTTCCATTGCTGCCTCGTTAAAAACCTTGCCAGAAAAACCTGATTGAGATAAAAACTGGTTGAAGGGAAAAAGAGTGCATCACATACTTTCAGTAGAGTTAAGATTAATCAGTAGTAATAACTTTTGGGGTAAGTCACGTTCTAATTGTTGGTCAATTTGACTCCAACTTGATGTTCTAGCTCGTATGATCCTTTACCGGTTACAGCTGAAACACGGTAAGGACCTTCCCACGTCAGACCCAGCTTCCCAGCATTTATTTCCCAAGTGCTTTAAGTCACTTTCCTCAAAACCAAGTCTCCTACTCTGAAGTAACAGAGATTGTCCCTACGATAAAAGCATATTTCCATCCTTTTCTTCTAAGCCACCATCCTCACGTATTCCATGTCCCTACGTTCATCGAGCAAATCCAGCTCCACCAGCAATGTCTTATTATTTGCTTCTTCGTTTTCTCGGGAGAAATGTAAGGTTGGTTCCCCTACTTCAACCAAGATTAGAGCTTCTGCGCCATATACGATAGAGCAATGTGTCTCTTCTGTGCTTGATTTTTCCGTCGTCCGGTACGCCCATAGCACGCCCGGTAATTCTCTTCGGGCCACTTGCCTTTCGCAGCTTCTAACCACTTTTTGAGGTTTTGGACAATCACCTTATTGTTTGACTCCACCTGTGCATTAGCACTGGGATGGTATGGTGAAGATGTAATCCTCTTGATTTTCAGAACTTCCAGAAATTTTGTAACATTGGAGCCTAAAAACTGCGGTGCTTTATCGCAGGAAATTTCCTTCAATATTTTGAATCGACAGATTATGTGTTCCCACAGAAAGTCGATCAATTCGCGCTCATCGATCTTTTGGTAATGATAATTTAACCCATTTAGTGAAGTAACCGGTTAAAATTAAAAGGAATATTACCTTTCTGGGATCCGGTGGCAGCGGACCAACTATATACATCCACCATTTCATTAGTGGCCATGGTGAACGTATCGAATGCAAGAGTTCCACTGATTATTGCACCAATTATGCCCGGCATTGACACTTGTCGCATTTCTGAACGAACTCCTTTCCATCTTGTTCCATATGGGGCCAATATCCTGCCCTAGCCAGCGTTAGTACCAACAAATCTGCACAAGAATGGTTCCTGCAAATTTCTTCATGGACCTCTCTCAGCATGTAGTCTGCCTACGAGGCTCCTAAACACCGGGCCAATGAGCCTTGGTACAATCTTCTATATAATTGCCCACCTATGAGGCAGTAGTGAGCCGTTTTGGTGTGTAGTGCTCGGGAAACCTTCGGGTCTTCGGGCAACTTGTCATGCCAAAGATGCTAGATGAACTCACTCCTCCAACCCAGGCTAGGTTGGTTGTAGTTACTTCACTATAGCCGTTCACATCTAGTTCTGAATTCAGAAGTTGAATGAAAGTAGCAAAGTCAGATCCTTTTATCTCTATAGACGACCCGAGATTAGCCAATGCATCTATTTTACGGTCTCTTATCTCAGAATATATATGATCGACCATTCCCTGAATTGTGCAAGTAATGCCTGGACCTTATTCACATATTGTTGCATGCGTTCTTCCTTTCTGTCGAGAGTCCCGCACAGTTGGTTTACTACCAGCTGGGAATCACATTTGATCTCTATGACCTCGGAGCCAAGTCCCCGGACCAGTTCGAGTCCTGCAACCAAAACCTCATACTAAGCTTCACTGTTAGTTAACATAACAGTTTTAATGGCCTGCCTTAGGATTTCACCCCAGGGGGTGATTAGTACACCCCGATCCCGGACTCTTTTGCATTGGAAGCTCTGTCTGTGAACAAGGTCCAAACTCCTGATTTTGTTTCCGACACCAGCACCACATCTTTAGCAGTCTGGGGCAATAACTTGGGACTACAATCGGCCACAAAGTCGTCTAAAACTTGTGATTTGATCACAGTCCTAGGCTTGTATTCAATATAGAACTCACTAATTTCGATTTCGCACTTGGCTAATCGGTATGACAACTCAGGCTTGTGAAGAACATTTTGCAAGGGGGAAGGTTTTCACAATGGCTATCAAGTGGCACTGAAAATAAGGCCTAAGGTTTTAGAAGGTAACTACGAGAGCTAAATTTATCTTTTTGAGGTGCGGATAATGAGTCTCCGCTCCTCAAAATTTTTTATTAACATAATAGATAGGAAATTGCGTACCTTTATCCTCCTGGATTAGAATGACACTTACCACTATTTTCGAGACTGCTATGTATATCAGAAATTGTTCACCTTCCCTTGATTCTGATAGTAGGAGGCTTGATAGATAATGTTTCAAGTCTTCTAGGCCTGCTGAGATTCTAGATTCCATTCAAAAATTTTCTTCTTCTTCGGAAGTGAGAAGACGTGATGACACTTTTCCGAGGATTAAGAGATGAACTTTCTTGGCGGCCAATCTTCCGGTTAGCCTTTGTACTTCTTTTATGCTCGTTAGCTGGTCCAGGCGTCCTCGGTGGCTTTGATTTTATCGGTATTTACCCCGATCCCTCTCTGTGAGACCAAGAAACCCAAGAACTTACCGAAGCCAACCCGAATGCATATTTTTCCGGGTTGAGCTTCATGCTATGCTTCCTAGGGATATAGAAGGTCTCTTGGAGGTCTTTAAATGATCATCTGCGTTTGCGGATGGAATGTTCTGCTCAACTCAACCCGTGTACCCAACTCACGGTGAACTGCCCTCCAAAAGAGCGAGGTAAACTGCGTACCTCAATCAGAAATGATAGACACTGGAACACCATGAAGACGAACGATCTGCTGAATGTATATCTCTTCCAATCGCTCCGAAGTATAAGTACTTGCCACCATAATGAAATGTGCTGATTTGGTCAGCCGATCCACAATAACCCAAACAACGCCGAACTTCCTCTGAGTCCGTGGGAGTCCAACAACGAAGTCCATAGTGATACGGTCCCACTTCCACTCAGGAATCTCTATCTTCTGAAGCAAACCACCGGGTATGGGATGCTGATACTTCACCTGTTGACAATTCAAGCAACGAGCCACATAAGCAACAATATCCTTCTTCATCCTCCGCCACCAATAATGTTGTCACAGGTCTTGGTATATCTTGGCAGCACCTGGGTGAATAGAATACTTAGAACTGTGAGCCTTTTGAAGGATCAACTCACGAAGTATCAAGACCCAAACCGATGGGCCGTGACGGGCACCCGGTACCTTACTCAACCAAGTACCAACGTAACGTATCTTTCTTATTACAACATCATATACACGTGATATATGAGCTTAATAGGCCAACATAATCATTTATAAACTCAAAACATAGGCCGACAAGGTCGTACAATCTTTCACGTACACGACATACGTCTACAAGCCTCTAAGAGTACATAAATGTCGTAAAGGTCGGGACAGAGTCCCGCCATACCAAACAATACACGTCTAACTCATACTAACCAAACAAGCAACTCCGAAGCAAATGGAGTGCACCAACATCTTCCGCTGAGCTGATAGCTTACTTAGAGGGCTCTCGACCTGTCTATAGGGACCTTCGGGCATGAAACACAACGTCCCCAGGAAAAAGGGACGTCGGTATAAATAATGTACCGAGTATGTAAGGCACATAAATAAATACATAAGATACATGGATGACATATAGAGTACATGACTTAACCTATAAGTCTGAATAACTTGTAAATCATAAATTACTTTTACGTCATGCATATGCGTATGAATGTCATGTAGTGAATAGGTACATGCTTCATAAAATCATCAGCCTCTGAGGGCATCTCATCATATCATATCGGCCACTGTGGGCAAAATCATCATCGTATACCAGCTGATCAGGTGGTGGTGCGNATATATATATATATATATATATATATATATATATATATATATATATATATATATATATATATATATATATATATATATATATATATCCATACATATATACGGGTATATAACTCCTTTTGAATATACATACATATATACGCGTATATAACGCCGTTTGAATCATATTTCAGCCACTATGGGCAACATCATCATCATATACCAGCTGATCAGGTGGTGGTGCATATATAATGCCGTAACCTTTTCCCATATCCCATATACATATGTTTACATATATACGCGTATATAACGCCATCTGGTCATGGGTTAATGTGCATATGTAAATGTATGAAATGCATATGAAATACGTCAATAAAATCTCCCGGTACGTCATAAGCCATTATGCCTCTGATTAATCATGAAATAAACTTTACCAACATACGTATTTTCGAGACCCATGAACAGAAGATAATAAAAATTTACATAGGGAATCAAGAATATAGACACCCCTAGTAGTTCTATGAATAGAGTAATTTATGGAAACCATGAGTTTGCTCGTTTCTTCCGTATAATTTAGACCAAGACAAAAGAAACAAGGGATAGCCTTAACATACCTGGAGTAGTAAAAAAATTCCGTATGATATTCTTGGAAAAGGTTGCACCGTACTCCATTAGAATCGCAAAATTTTACATTAATAATTCTCGTTGGAATTGTTGAAACTTGTAGGAATCACGTTGCTTAGTTGTAATGTTGTTTTGAGTGGTTTATGGGTATGCCTTTCCTGTAATGTGTCTTCCTCCTTTATGATATCTAGATTTTCATCCATCTCCGTGCAAATGAAAATATTCTTTGCAACCTTATGCAAAATTGGATGAAGATAGTGTGCTGCTTTGTAAATTCTGAAAACTATATCTTTCCTTTTCTCATCTTAATTATATCTAGTATCAAGTTGATTTTTCTCTAATATATAAATATCAATTCACAAGAAAGAATGTAGTGCTGCTGCTGAATTGAAGCATTTAAAGTTTGAGGTGTCTTTTGATCAATGTATTAGGATGCCACCTACTAAGAAATGACTAAGAGTCATTTTCTTAATAAGGGCTTGCTGCCACGTGGGGGTGGGGGACGGGTTTTTAATCTTATCCAATAATTAATTAGTTAACTAGGTAATATCCCACTACCCGGTAAATAACTAATTACCTGTATAATTAAGAATTGTCTCAAATTACTTAAAATTTTACTTATTTTTAATACACTTTATATATCCTACTGTCATGGTCATATGGTACCTTGTATGGTACTAGTCCATAAATATCGGGTATTATCGCTAGGTCCGTATTTTATCCCAACATGCCAAACTTGGACGAAAATTCATTTTCTTTGACTTGCTTCCCATCTCACCTTCACGAATTTACTCATCACTTGTTTGAAATAACATAATGCTTATAATCTCAAAATAACCTCATTCCCTATCTTACGTCGATTAACTTACGACAAAACTTTATTGTACGAAATTCGGGATGTAACACGAAGCCCATCAACATTAGGCACACATATACGACCCTGCATCCTCAAAACACCATCATCTCCAACTGTAACCTGCTTGGCACCACCGTGCCGAGCTGTGTCCCTAAGGACCATCAAATGCGGGTCATCATCCTGGCGATCTCTGATACGCTCAAATAAAGAAGACCGAGCGATTGTACAAGCTAGAACATGGTTGGGCGAAATATCCAACCTCACGAACTGATTAGCCAAAGTCTGAATGTCTGAAGCTAATGGTCTCTCACCGACTGGATTGAATGCAAGGTTGCCCATACTTACTGCATTCCTACTCAATGCATCGGCCACCACATTGGCCTTCCCCCGATGATACAATATAGTGATGTCATAATCTTTCAATAACTCTAACCATCTCCTCTGCCTCAAATTAAGATTCTTTTGCTTGAACAAATACTGAAGACTGCAATGGTCCATGAAAACCTCGCACGGAACACCATAGAGATAGTGCCTCCAAATCTTCAATGCGTGAACAATGGCTTCCAACTCTAAGTCATGGGCGAGATAATTCTTCTCATGAAATTTAAACTGCCGAGACGCATATGCAATCACCCTACCTTCCTGCATCAACACCGCTCTAAGCCCAACACGGGAGGCATCACAATATACCGTGAAAGACCCTAAACCTGATGGCAACACCAGCACCGGTGCTGAATTCAGGGCTGTCTTGAGCTTCTGAAAGCTTGCCTCACACTCATCCAACCATTTGGATGGGGCACCTTTCTAAGTCAATGTAGTCATTGGGGATGCTATAGATGAGAACCCCTCCACAAAACGACGGTAGTAACCCGCCAAACCCAAGAAGCTCCTGATTTCCGTGGCTGGAGTGGGTCTAGTCCAGTTCTTCACTGCCTCTATCTTCTTAGGATCTACCTGAATACCTATGCTGATACAATGTGACCCAAGAAGGCTACTGAATCCAACCAGAACTCGCACTTTGAAAATTTCACATACAACAGACTATCCCTCAAGCTCTGGAGCGCTATCCAAAGGTGCTGCTCATGCTCCTCCCGACTGCGGGAGTTTATTAGAATATCATCAATGAACATGATTATGAAGGAATCCAGATAAATCTTAAAAACCCGATTCATCAAATCCATAAAAGTTGCTGGGGGATTAGTTAAGCCAAAAGACATCATCAGAAATTCATAGTGCCCATACCTCGTCCGAAAGGCTGTCTTAGGGACATCGGACGCCCTAATCTTCAACTAATGGTAACCTGATCTCAAATCAATTTTCGAAAACACTCTGGCACCCTGGAGCTGATCAAATAAATCATTAATCCTCGGCAATGGATATTTATTCTTGACGGTGACTTTATTACACTGCCGGTAATCCATACACATCCTCGTAGATCCATCCTTCTTCTTCACGAACAAAACCGGGGCACCTCAGGGCGAGACACTAGGTCTTATGAAACCCTTATTAAGCAAGTCTTGCAACTGTTCTTTCAATTTTTTCAACTCCGGTGGGACCATCCGGTACGGAGGAATAGAAATGGGCTGAGTGCCCGGAGCCATATCAACGCAAAAATCAATATCCCTGTCGGGTGGCATCCCTGACAGGTATGCAGGAAACACCTCGAGAAACTCGCTAACAACTGGCACCGATTATATAGAAGAAACCTCAGCATTTGAATCACGAATATGAGCCAAATAATCCAAACACCCCTTCTCAACCATGCGACGAGCCTTGTAAGAAATCACCCAGCTGGGAGAATGACCAGGAGTCCCTTTCCACTCTAATCGAGGCAACTCCGGCAAAGCTAAAGTAACTTCTTGGTGTGACAGTCCAAGATGGCATAATAAGGCGACAACCAATCCATGCCCAATATTACATCAAAATCAACCATGTCAAGAAGCGAAAGGTCCACACTGGTTTCAAGACCCTCAATATCGACCACACACGAACGATACACACGATCTACAACAATAGCATCCCCCACGGGCGTAGACACATAAATAGGGACACTCAAGGAATCACGGGGCAAAATTAGATATGAAGAAAAATAAGATGATACATAAGAATATGTAGACCCCGGATCAAACAAAACTGAGGTATCTTTATTGCAAACTGAAATGGTACTTGTAACTGACCACGATAATAACTCTGCAGAGGAGGTGCTCTGATAGGAGTTGAGCAGAAGTAGGCAAATAAGAACCACAACCACCTGAGGTACCATGTGAAGCCTGAAGTGCTGAATGGAATGGCCTGCAAGAATGGCCTCTGCTAAAAGTAAACCCGCCTCCAGATGAGGCACCGCTGAATCCTCCGGAATGGAGAGGTCTCTTGTATGACCCCTGACCTCCCAATCCGAGAATCATCTCCACTCTCCTGGCCATATTGGCCGCATCCTGAAAGGAAATATCCGTCCCTGTCTCCTTAGCCATATGCAACTTGATGGGCTGAGCAAGGCCCTCAATAAATCTCCTTATTCTCTCTCTCTCTATCTATGGGCAACAACATAATAGCATGTTGAGCCAAATCCACAAAGTGATTTTCATACTGGGTGACAGTCATGCTGCCCTACAGAAGACGCTCAAACTGACGACAATCGTCCTCTCTAGTAGTGATAGGCAGAAACTTCTCCAAAAAGAGGTGTGAAACTGATCCCAAGTCAAAGTAGGTGACCCAACTGGTCTAGTCAACAAATAATCCCTCCACCATTTCTTGGCGGAACCAGTCATCTGAAAAGCAGCGAAGTCGACCCCATTGGTCTCCAAAATACCCATGTTCCGTAGAACCTCATGATAGCTACAAGGTATCCCTGAGGATCCTCTAAAGTAGCACCACTAAAATGAATAGGGAAAAGCTTTATGAACTTGTCCAATCTCCACAAAGCAGTGGAGGACATAGTTATGCCATCAACAAGTGGTGCTGCAGCAACTGGCTGAACTACCCCAATTGGATTGGCTGCTGGGGTCTGAATCTGAGGAGTAATCTTCTCAGGAGTGTGGGTAACAGGAGTATGAACCCCTCCTCCAGCCTGAGATATAGCTGCTGCCACGGGGAGTGCGCCAGTCTAGGCTACACTCTCCATAAGTCCCACTAATCGGTCCAAAGCATCCTGAATCACCGGGGTAGCAATAAACCCCTCTGGGGACCTGAGCTGGTCCTGCTGGAACGGTCTGAGCTGGAGCCCCCTCATAAATCTCTATCTGGGACACCGCAGTTGGGGTTGCTGTGTGAGCAATGGGCTAAGTCGTGCCCCTGCCTTGGCCTCTGACGTGGCCTCGGCCTCTGCCCCTAGTAGGAGCTGCTGCTACTTGAAGACCTGATTATTGGTCAGCAGAAGAAGAAGCACGTGTTCTCGCCATCTGCGAGAGAATAGAAGAGTTCAATCAGTATTTGAGATAACAAGAACCGCACGACAGAGTAGAAATAAAAATGAGTTTGTTCGTAACTTTATAGCCTCTGAGAGATAAGTACAGACGTCTCTGTACCGATCCCTTGGACTCTATTAAGCTTGTTCGTGAATTGTGAGACCAAGGAAACCTAGTGCTCTAATACCAACTTGTCACGACCCAAATTCCCAACCCTCGGGATTGTGATGGCGCCTAACACCATACTTGCTAGGCAAGCCAATGTTAGAACTTAACTAACCGTTTCTTTTTAAAGTTTATTTAAACATAATTAAACAGTTTAAAATGAATAAAAAATCTAATACTATCCAATAAATGACATCAAGGATAATGTTTGAAATAATGAAATGAACCACGAACTAATGCTAAATATATAGCTACCCAAGGTCTGGAGTCACAATTTACGAACTTCTAAAGAATACTACAAGTATTTGGCTGAAAGAAAATATATATCTGTTTTGAATGAAATAAAACAGTAACTAAATAATGTGGAGAAGACTCCAGGAATCTGCGAACGCCATCAGATCTACCTCATGCCTCCGTACGAATGATCAGCTATTTGACGACCTAACCTATGGACCACGACAGGCACCTAGTGCCTTACTCAACCGAGTACCAACATAACATATCATTCTTATCATACTATCATGGATAAATGGGCCAAAAAACTGTCATGAGATAACCAGAATAAAACTATAAGTGCATACTAGACATAGGATGACCCAACATTATATAGAAATGTATACATGCGACATACGCGCCTATAAGGCTGACATGATCATTTGTACACTCAAAATGTAGGCCGATAAGGCCATACAAGTATGCATATACATGAGACCTGTCTACAAGCCTCTAAGAGTACATAAATGTCATATAGGTCGGGACAGGACCCCGCCATACCAGTCAATACATTTCCCAATCATACTGACCAAATAGGCAACTCCGGAGCAAGTAGAGTGCATCAACACCTTTCGCTGAGCTGATAGCCTACTAGGAGGATTGTCAACCTGTCTATTGAAATTGCGGGCATGAACACAGCGTACCCAAGCAAAGGGGACGTCAGTACGAATAAATTACTAAGTATGTAAGGAAGAAAAGAATAAATAAGAACAGTAATGTAAAGAGAGATATAGGAGATACAACATGTAGCATCTGAATGCCTCTAAGAGATAGTGACATGAAATGTGTGATACATATATATCCATAATCTTTTAAAAACATCCGCCTCTGTGGGCATCATCATCATCATATCATACCCGGCCTTAAAGATGACTCGGTAAAAACATACCCGGCCATCATAAGGCTCGGTAGAATCGTACCCGTCCACGTAGAGCTGGGTAAACCCAACTGATTAGTGATTGCACAATAGGTTCAATACCTGACCGACTATAGCGCGGCTCAGTAGAGTAAAATAGATACTACATGTAATGCATGTTGGACTCATGGAATCACGCTCCAAACATTTCGGAGTGACGTGAGGTAGTTGCACCTTCGATTAACATTATGGACATCATACCATCAATATGAACTTCACTAGGACTCAAGGATCTACATACTTTCTTAGAATAACTTTGTAAGGAAAGAACAATATGAACAAACTTAGTTGCTAAGAGTAGATTCATTATGAAATAGCGTATGGTTTACGTTCGTTTCTCTTTAGATCATGCCAAAATAATGAAGGGAGTGCCTTAACATACCTTTGCAATCTTCTCTCCATTCGTCTACCAAGCTCAATATGATCTTCCTACATCTACAATGAGAACCTAACTTCATCGTCATTATATAAACATTTTAACTCTCATATTTCAAAACCAATATTCTACAAGAAAACGGACAGCACCTCCCCTGTTTTAACTACATCCCATATGTTACCAAAAGTCACCAGACAGCCCAAACAATAACAATATAATTCACAATAAGCTCTCCGATTAGTTCAACAATCATTTTGAGCGGCAAGCTCTATTGGAATCCATATAACCTATATCACACCTTATAGACTTCTTACATTAACTTAACAACATCATTGATATGATAATGAATTAATTCATCAATGATTCCATCCTTATACCATATATTTATATCAAAGAAAACAATCCACAACTCCAATTTTCTTCAATTTTCAACTTAATGCACTAGTTCATGTCTAGTCCAACCATTTAACTTAATTAACATCAACATAACCTTAAGCACCTGCAAGATCAAAATACACATACCTCCTACAGTAGCTTCAAATTGAAATCCTAGATATATTTAGCTTACAACATCCCTCAATGGCAATACAACACCATAGAAGTGGCTTAAGCTAATCCAAGTATTATCTTGTAGTTTATTATCCTAAAAACTTAACCAACATACAAATAAGCTTAATAACAATTAGTAGGATTTTATACTCACCTTATACAGTATCAATAACTTGAAATTTCGGCCAAACACAGCCCACAATTATCCTCAATGACACCACAACACTATAGGTGTTGTATTCTCTTCTTGAATCAACTTTTGGTGTTCAAGTTGGAGTGTAAACACTTGTAGTTCACCTTGAAAATATAATATGTATGAAGGAGTGACTGAATATTATCTTAATCAACAAGAACCAGACGAGAACTGAGGTTACTTCACTTTGAAGAACCCTCCAAACCAGCCACAAGATGAAGAACTACGATCTAGCAAGCACCACGGGGTTTCTAGCGCTGGATTCATGTTTTTATTTTAGGTTTTCACCCTAGAATCATGGAGGAACCATTGGAGAGAATTTAGGAGGGTTTAGGAACTGTTTTTGACGATAAAAATGAGTGAAAACGATTTATAATTGACTTAAATACAAGCTGGAGTTTACACCGACTTTGTGGGTCCCATGGGGCTGCTTTGCGCAGTCTTGCAAAAACGCGAATATCTCTCTACTCTGATGTTGTATTGATGAACGGTTAAATGTATTAGAAACTATACTCGTAGATATTCATATTTGTAGGTAGATCATCCCCTAATTCCAAGTATATTGGGAGAAAAGCTCAGCTACATTTGACCTAAGGTTCAACAAATTTATGAATGTAACTTGTGAAGACCATTGCCAACTTTTGTTCCACAACTTGCTTGACTTCAAAATGTAGCACACGAATACCATACGACAAAATTAACTCATAGAATAACATCCTTATCATGTAATGAACCATAGTATCACCTTAAAGTACATATTATAACAATCCAAACTCGTCGACTTTTGATGAAATTTATTTTCTTCAATTGGTTTAGCTTCTAAGCTTTCCAACCCTCTTGGTACCCGTTATTCATGATCTTAAATATTTGTAAACTCCAAGGTAACATGGTTATATTACTTTATATGCTTCTAAATATAATCTTACTTCTTAGCTTACATCAATTGACTTACGACGTACTCTCACGTAGGAAAACATGGGGTGTAACGTCATTCCCCCCTTTGGAACATTCGTCCTCGAATTTCTCTTAAGAATTAACTCCTATGAATACTTTAATATTGTATTTTCCATATAGGGAGTTGTTTGGTGAATAAATCCAAAGGCTAGGGCTTCCCCCCTTTAGGCCTCTTTCTCACACCACGACTTATGGTCAAAATTCTTCCAATCTCGTAACCGTTTCTACCTTCTTTCACGCAGCCTGCACGATTCTAAACTTGAATGTGCGCCAATGCGAATCTTATCTCCTATTTCCGTTAGCCTTTAACCTATATTTAGGCTTCACTTTGTGAACATATATAGTACTATGACAAGTTGTCCCTCTAGGTATCTATAGGTGTACTAAAGTTCTTTGCTTGGTACTTTGTTAAACTTTCGACTATTGATATATCTTGTTTCATAGCTTCAGTTATCTATCAAACTTGCACCCTTATTCTACTACCAAGGAACAATTTCATCTCTTCTTATTTCTCCTAGTCTTAGACTCCTCTAAGTTCATTCAGGATGTATCGAGCTTTCTACAACTTACGGAAACCATCAGTGATGAGTTTACTTGTGAGGACTTACCTATTCTTGTCACCTTCTCACTCACCTTTTCTTATCCTTACTCCTATCAACCAAAAACCTTATCACCCTCTGAGACTTTAGCTTGATACCTACACATATCTATATATACTACTCGCAACCTTTCTTTAACTTTCTAGCACCGTAGATTTCCTTTCGCGCCTTCTCAATTGTCATCAAAGGTAAGCAATTACTTTTCCTGGTCGTTCTGCCACTGTTGTGTGCATAATTGGTTTGTCTTAGCATTCATGAATACAAGAATCCCATGTAACCCATATGATACCATATCACTTACTTCCTATTCATTGGTAACGATAGATGCTACTTTCTTAGGAAGTGCATACAACTTTGTAGTGAGACTGTTTTTACATGACCATTTCTTCTTCAAGTTACTATGCTTATGTTGAAGCCTTCTTCCTTATTTCCTCAGCTAGTCTTTCATTGAAGTTCTTAGGGAAGATCCTCTGACTCTTATAAAGCTACGAGCTTATTATATTGTATACCCCCACGGTATTTTTGATGTTCTTACTCGCCTATCATTATCCTTAGTTACTTACATCCGCGCCCTTGTGCTCGTAGGGTTGCTTCTGAATTGAAATTTCAGTTGTCTCAATAATGGCACTCTCTTTTGTTTCCGTAACACTAATATTGTACCTTCTACTACCCCAACTCCTATGGCACTACTAGCAAAGACCATCTGGCGAAAACACCGTAATATTTATCGAGGATTACGATGTCGTATTTGAGAGATTGAATTTCCTATATTGGGTTTCACTACGTTTATCTTACATGATCTACTGATTTGTCTGTATCCTCCTATATAGCCATAACTAGGCTCTTTCTGAATCAACTACAGACTACCGTTGGTCTACTCTCATATTTGTATTTTATGTAACTCCTCTTGGGTTATGTCCTGTCTTAACTTACCTCTTGTACGGGGATCCTTATGTATCAAGTGTTCATTCCCACTTATTTATCAATATTATCGAGTGCGAAACCCTTATTGATTCTCCCCGGCGTCATGCTTCAATAATGTTCTGGAGTCATATTATATTTGTAGGATCTGAATAAATGCAATCTCATTCCTTTCACCTTTTTACCGCATTCTTCCTTTACCCTCCGATAGTTTCCTCTTCATCTTTGGAATTTTTTTTTCATATCTTCACAGACATATTACTCGCCTTGCGGTAACCCTTCTACACCAGGTATAATTGAATTTCTTATGCACAAGGGTGACACCTAGTGTAACTGGCACATTTAGTCCCTTAAGCTTAACTCTGCTCAAAGTGCTTGCTTTAGGGAAGCGTCTTCGTGAGTGACCTTTAAAGGTTATTCTTCTATTGTTCATTCAATTATTGTCGAAATACTATCTTTGAAACGATGACGATTATTACCAATTCCTTCGATCCCTAATTCATGTTCCATTTTTTTTTCTTGTTTACTATCCCATACTAATTTTTATTACTCGGGGGTCTAATTTTTCCTTCTGGTAATCACGTTGGACTCAGCAACTGATTTATCAAAATGAGGATATGACTTTAGGGCTTATACTTTTATTGTCTCAAGGCATGTCTCCTCTTGTCTTTTACTTCACTTGACTATAGACTCTGTCATCGTGTCATATTTTGATTTACATTTATCACTCATTTATTACATCTTACCCATAATGTTTCATTAACTCTCTTCTTCTTCTCCTGCTAATATTTCTGTTTGTCACCTTATTCTAGAAACTTCAACAAAAATAGCTTTTCGCTTTTAGATCTCCTTGCACAATCTCATTGGCTCTTGGGTCAACTAACATTCTCTCTTTACCAGGGGCAGGAGTCATCCTAAGGTAAATATTCATCCCTTTTAGGATTCTTGTGCCTATCTTCTAAACTTTTCCGAACATTCTAGTATTCATATCCGACTGTATTATTCTAGAGTGCACCATCTGGCTATCTCCCAATCAGAACTATCACCATGTCATGCACTACCCTTAAAATGTTAGATAATGATAACAATCCATCTACAATTTTGGGTTACTCTAACACCAACTAGATCCTGATATCCTATCTTTCTCTTAAACTATATTTGTTAGCTCCCATAAGGCATAATTGAGATGGGTATGGTCAATTGTATATATCTCTGTTACTGTTGAAAGTAACTCAAAATGCTTATATTTCTCTACCTGGATTGTAAATATTGATAATCTTTATTAACTAGGTAGCTTGTACCCTTCTTCAACTTGCTTCTTTTACCTGCTGAAACTTGTATCTACCTTTTGATTCTCTTATTTCTTTTTTACCATATGGGTATATAGATATTCTTGCCTTAGAGCTCCTTATCAAGAAACATACACATCTTAGTACACACATGATCTGTTGAATACCTCACATTCACTCATCATAAGCATGATGCAAAATTGAGTTCCTCTGACTCAACTCTTCCACAACCACATTTAATCTCTTACCAACTATTTGTTTCGATGACGTATCGTTGTATTACGAATAAATTAGAATTTAATAGTTTAAATTATTACAACTGAGCTCTACTACATGATCTAGAGTAAGAAGAAAGAGTGACAGTCCTAAATGTTGTAGCCTCCTGCTTATAAGTGTGGTGCACAACACACCCATAATCAAAACTCTACTAGACACGGCTTGTAGACTCCTTAGGACAGAACTGCTCTGATACCACTTCTTCACGACCCAACCTATGGGCCGCGACAGGCACCCTGTGCCTTACTCAACCGAGTACCGATGTAACATATCTTTCTTACTATACTACCATGGGTAAATGGGAAAAAGAGTTGTCATGAGATAACCAGAGTAAAAGTATCAGTGCATACTAGACATAGGATGACCCAACATTATATAGAAATGTATACATGCGACATACGCGCCTATAAGGCTGACATGATCATTTGTACACTCAAAATATAGGCCGATAAGGCCATACAAGTAAGCATATACATGACATCTATTTACAAGTCTCTACGAGTACATAAATGTCATATATGTCGGGATAGGGCCCCGCCATACCAATCAATACATTTTCCAATCATACTGACCAAATAGGCAACTTCAGAGCAAGTAGAATGCATCAACACCTTTCGCTGAGCTGATAGCCTACTAGGTAGGCTGTCAACCTGTCAATTGGGACCGGCGGGCATGAACACAGCGTACCCAGGCAAAGGAGAGATTAGTACGAATAAAGTACTGAGTATGTAAGGCAGAAAAGCATAAATAAGAATAGTAATGTAAAGAGAGATGTAGCAGATACAACATGTAGCATCTGAGTGCCTCTAAGAGATAGTGACATGAAATGCGTGATACATATATATACATAATCTTTTAAAAACATCCGCTCTTGTGGGAATCATCATCATCATATGGTACCCGACCTCAAAGAGGACTCGGTAAAAACATACCCAGCCATCATAAGGCTCGGTAGAATCGTACCCGGCCACGTGGAGCTCGGTAAACCCAACTGACCAGTGGTTGCACAATAGGTGTTGTACCAGGCCGACTATAGCACGACTCGGTAGAGTAAAAGGGATACTATATATAATGCATGATGGACTTATGGAATCACGCTCTAAACCTTTTGAAGTGACGTAAGGTAGTTGCACCTTCGATTAACATTATGGACATAATACCATCAATATGAACTTCACTAGGCCTCAAGGATCATACATACTTTCTTAGAATAACTTTGTAAGGAAAGAACAATATGGACAACCTTAGTTGCTAGGAGTAGATTCATTATGAAATAGCGTATCGTTTATGTCCATTTCACTTTAGATCATGCCAAAAGAATAAAGGAAGTTCCTTAACATACCTTTGCAATCTTCTCTCCATTCGTCTACCAAGATCAATATGATCTTCTTACGTCTACAATGAGAACCCGACTTCGTATTCATCATATAACCATTGTAACTCTCATATTTCAAAACCAAAATTCTACAATAAAACGGACAACACCTCCCCTGTTTTAACTACATCCCATATGTTACCAAAAGTCACCAAACAGCCCAAACAACAACAATATAATTCACAATAAGCTCTCCGATTAGTTCAACAATCATTTTGAGCGGCAAGCTCGATTGGAATCTGTATAACCCATATCACACCTTATAGACTTCTTACATTAACTTAAATAATATTATAATGAAGTAATTCATCAATGATTCCATCCTTATACCATATATTTATATCAAAGGAAACAATCCACAACTCCAACTTTCTTCAATTTGCAACTTAATTCACTAGTTCATGTTTAGTCTAACCATTTAACTAAATTAACATCAACATAACCTTAAGCACCTGCAAGAAAACAATACACATACCTCCTACAGTAGCTTCAAATTGAAATCCAAGTTATATTTAGCTTACAACAGCCTTCAATGGCAATACAACACCATAGAAGTAACTTAAGCTAATCCAAGCATTATCTTGTAGTTTATTATCCTAACAACTTAACCAACATACAAACAAACAAAAGAACAATTATTAGGATGTTATACTTACCTTATAAAGTATCAAGAACTTGAAATTTCGGCAAAACACAGCCCACAATTATCCTCAATGACACCACAACACTATAGATGTTGTATTCTCTTCCTGAATCAACTTTTGGTGTTCAAGTTGGAGTGTAAACACCCTTAGTTCACCTTGAAAATATAATATGTATGAAGGAGTGACTGAATATTACCTTAATCAACAAGAACCAGACGAGAACTGAGGTTACTTCACTTTGAAGAACCCTCCGAACCAGCAACAAGATGAAGAACTATGATCTAGCAAGCACCGCGGGGTTTCTAGCGTTGGATTCATGTTTTTATCTTAGTTTTTCACCCTAGAATCATGGAGGAACCATTTTAGAGCATTTATGAGGATTTAGGAACTGTTTTTGACGATAAAAATGAGTGAAAATGATTTATAATTGACTTAAATACAAGCTGTAGTTTACACTGACTTTGTGGGTCCCATGGGACTGCTTTGCGCAGTCTTGCAAAAACAAGAATATCTCTCTACTCTAATGTCGTATTGATGAACGATTAAATGAATTAGAAACTAGACTCATAGATATTCATATTGGTAGTTATATCATCCCCTAATTCTAAGTATATTGGGAGAAAAGCTCAGCTACATTTGACCTAAGGTTCAACAAATTTATGAATGTAACTTGTGAAGACCTTTGCCAACTTTTGTTTCACAACTTGCTTGACTTAAAAACGTAGCACGCGACTACCATAACAAAATTAACTCATATAATAACCTCCTTATCATTTAATGAACCGTAGTCTCACCTTAAAGTACATGTTAACATTCCAAACTCATTGACTTTTGATGAAACTTATTTTCTTCAATTGGTTTAGCTTCTAAAATTTCCAACCCTCTTGGTACTCGTTATTCATGATATTAAATATTTGTAACCTCCAAGGTAACATGATTAACTTACTTTATATGCTTCTAAATATTATCTTATTTCTGAGCTTACATCAATTGACTTACGACGTACTCTCACGTATGAAAATATGGGGTGTAACATCATTCCCCCCCTTTGGAACATTCGTCCTCGAATGTTGACTAATGCACTTATCCGTCTCTTAAGAAATAACTCTTATGAATAATTTAATATTGTCTTCTCCATCTAGGGAGTTGTTTGGTGAATAAATCCAAAGGCTAGGGCATTCCCTCCTTTAGGCCTCTTCTCACACCACGACTTGTGGTCGAAATTCTTCCAATCTCGTAACTGTTTATACCTGCTTTCATGCAGCTTGCACGATTCTAACCTAGAATGTGCAATGCGACTCAACTAACTTTTCCAGCTCTCGACTATAACCAATCCCTACCAATATTTCCAAATTTCAATTTAAATAACAGTACGAGCAGAATATGAATTGACAACAATAAAACAGTGGGTATTCCAGTCTTGATTATATAAACAGTAAAACATAAACATTCTCCCTTATTACTCCTTGTTTCGGCGTGCAACCCGATCCCACATGTCCATCCTTATTGCTCCTCCCTATATATATCACCCTTATTTTTCCTGTTGCGGCGTGCAACCCGATCCCACATGTCCACCCTTATTACTCTTTGTTGCGGCATGCAACCCGCTCCCACCAGACAATCACATCTCATAATTTATGATAAAGGTTTCACAAATTATATCAAAGTCTTTCACAATATTCATGTCTCAACAATCATAATAGAAAGTTGTACTATTCAGGAACTTCACTAATTATCACTACACAGCAAAACCAACCGAGATGTATCATGAAACACTGACAACCAGCTCAACCATTAACGTACCACAATGAAACTAAGGAACAATTGATATATTCAGTTAAGTGAAACAATATCTAACCAACAAGTAGACATGGAGGCATCAATAATCATAAAACAATTAAGACAAGAATATGATCAATTTGAAACGGGGAAGGGAACATGCTAAACAGATAATTTGGTAGTGCATAGATACTCTTCACCTCACCTATACACCACACACATGCAATTTCACATAGCATTTATGTCGGGGATTCCTAATCCCTCAAGTCAAAGTTAGACCAAACACTTACCTTAATTTTGCAGGCCACTCACTGCTCAACCACAACTTTTCCTTTCAAACACCTCTAACACACTCGAATATAATCATAATTAGTTCAATATTATTAATTAGTTCTAAAGGAACTAACTTTAATGCAAAACTATGATTTTCCTAAGTTTTTCCAAAAAAAGTTAAAAAGCCGACCCCGGGCCCGCTTGGTCTAAACTCGGGGTTCGGACCAAATTTCATTTACCCATTAACCCTCGAGCCCGAATATGTAATTAGTTTCGAAATACGACCCCAATTTGAGGTCAAAATTCTATTTTTACAAAATTCTCTAAAGTCTACCCAAACCCCCAATTTCTACCATGTAAACCCTTGATTTTTGATTGAAAAGTGATGAAAAACAATGGGTAATTGAAAGAAAATAGTTTGTAATCGCATACCAAAACTTTTGGGGAAGAATTTGAATGTTGAAAATCGCCTCTAGGTCTTTTTAGTTCGAAAATATGAGGAAAATAGTTGTTGCCCGGTTTAAAATCCATTTTAAGTCGCCTGACAAGTCTTCATCGCGTTCGAGATGGGCCTGTCGCGTTCGCGGAGAATTAAGGCCCAGTGGCCTTCGCGTTCGTGTGGGAACGAAAGCATTCGCGTAGATTTGATCCTGATGGACATCGCGATCGCGGCCCAACGGACGCGTTCGCATAGAAGAAATCAAGTCTCCTCCCCCAAGCCCACTTACTCATCGTGTTCGCATAAGCTAGCACGCGTTCGCGAAGGGCATCCCACCAACGCTTCGCATTCGTGAAGAACAAAACAACCCCTAGAAATTTTACAGTTCGCGATCGCGGAAGAAGCTTCGCAATCACATAGCACAAAATCACTGTGCACCAGATACAACAAAACAACAGTTATTTCTAAGTTCAAAACATCTGGTAGCCTATCTGAAACTCACCTGAGCCCTCGGAGCTCTAAACCAAATATGCTTACAAGTATAAAAACATCATACAAACTTGCTCTTGCAATCAAATCACAAAAACAACACCTAAATCTACGAATTTAACCTCAAAACTCATGATTTTCTCAAGAACACTTTAATTTCACTATTTTCTCAACCGGACGTCCGAATCACGTCAAATGAACTCCGATTTCCACCAAATTTCACAGATAGTACTTAACCTTATAACAAACCTATACCGGGCTCTAGAACTAAAATACGGGCCCGATACCAACGGTTTCAAACATTAATTCATTTCTTTATTTCATTAAAAATCCAGCAAAACAGTTTTCTTTAAAAATTGATTTCTAACGCTAGGGACCTCAGAATTCAATTCCGGACGTACGACCAAGTCCCATATTTTACTGCGGACCTCCCAGGACCGTCGTAACATGGATACGGGTCAGTTTACTCAATTTGTTGAGCGAAGTCAACTAAAAATCAAATTTTTTAACTCTAAAAATTATTACTTCTCATATTTTCACATAAAGGCTTTCTGGATTCATGCTCGGACTGCACACGTAAATTGAGGTAATTAAAATTAGTCTTTCTAATTCTAATGAGCTCAAAATGGAGTCTTAATTCATAAGATGACCCTTTGGGTCATTATAGTATTACATAAATGTGAGAATTTATTTTGGCAAGGGCATAATAGACCTGTAATGACACGATTGGTCATTTTGAGCTCTAGCCCGTCCGACGGTTTAAGGCCTTGATTAGCTTCACTTCATGTTTATTGACTTGTACATGTGGTCGGAACTAAATTTCGAAAGGTTCGGAGTTGATTTTGAAGCAAGGTTCTCAATTCATAAGCTGTAAGTTAGACGAGCTGACCAAGGTTTGACTTTGATTAAAATACCTCAAAATTGGGATTTTGAAGGTTTTAATAGTTCGTACGATGATTTCAGATTTGGGCGTGTGTTCGGGTTGAGTATCGGGTGGTCCGAGAAAATTTTGACGCTTATTGTGGAAGATTGGAATTTGAAGGTTTTAGAATTTCCTAATTTGGTTTTGAAGTGGACTTTGGTGTTGTCGAGTTCCATTTAGGTTTTCGATCCTTGGAATATGTTCGTATCATGATTTGTGACTTGCACATAAAGTTTGGCGTTATTCCAGAATGCTTAAGTGTAATTCGGACGCGTTCGGCGAAGTTTGAAAGTTTGAAAGTTGAAAGAATAATCTTGGTTGTCGATTCATTGTTTGGATATTTTTTGGTGTGATTTTAGTCCTCGAGAAAGTTTAAGCCATGTTTTAGGGTTTTTTGGCATGATTACACGGGGTCCCAGTGGCCTGGGGTGAGTTTCGGATGGGCTACGCGCAAGTTCTCCATGTTTGGACTCCTATTTCTGGTGTCTAGTGCTTCCTTTTTCACGAACGCAAAGAAAGGATTGTGTTCGTGAAGGTCTTTGGGCATCAGGCAGTTTGCACTTCGTGTTCGCGAAGAAGAACTCATGTTCACGAATCTTTTGACTGTAGTGTATCTCGATCACGAGGGAGATATCGTGATCATGTAGAAGGTTAGGCGGGAAGGTCACAAGGTGATATATCATACGGTTCGCGAGAGTTTGGTCGCGTTCTCATAGGGACTGGGGAGTTGACCACCGTGTTCGCGACCGCAGTTGCAAAGAGCGTCTTGGCAGCTGGTCGAGGTTGGCCTTCGCGATCGCAATGAAGGGAGTTGCTTGGCAGACTTGTTTTATTTCGAGTTTTGGTTCATTTATTCCACTTCTCACATGGTTTGGGAGATTTTTGGAGCTCTTCAAGAGGGGATTTTCATCATGTATTGTAAGGTAAGTAATTCCCACATATTGTAAGTTAGTTACATAGATTTTATAAGTATTTTAACATGAAAAGTTATGGATATTGTGGGTTTTTGGTAAAAAGGTTTATAATGATTTTTGAAAGATATGGGTGCTACGTGCGCACGAGGTGATGATAGTCCATACATAGCTAAAAGCATGTTTATGTCCGGGTAGACTTAGGACTTTATCATGTAATATTTGAATTATTTGAACTCATTTTGATAGCTTAATTAAGTGAATTTATAATTGAAATTGACTTGGGAATATATTATGCCGAGCTTTATCACGTTGATTTGTTTGGCGAGATTTGATAAACGGTAAAAGTCATATTTACTTTATTCTCTTGCACTTTTATTTTAAGCACGTGACTCGTAATTCGATAACTTTCTTCCTTTCCTGTGGATCGGGCAGAACGCCTCAGCAGTATATTGAGATGCTTCTCTGGTTCACGTCGGTCGACCCTCAGCAGTGTACACACCACTCTGGATCGGGCCGTACGACCTCGGCATAATCGTGCGTAATATCTCTAGTAGTCCGAACATGCATGAGATTCCCCTTCTACTGAGGCCTGACATTTTATACAGTATTCCTTATCCGTTTGAGATTGAAATTGATATTTCTGATCTATTGAGATAAAATATGATATTTGAGAGATTTATATCGCTAAACAAAATTTTGGAGAATTATGTTAGTTACAGTTTTTATCTCACTACTACTGTTGTGCTTCATTTCTATTATGAAATATCATACTGAGTGATCGGACCACTAGTAAGTATCGATGTTGACCCCTCGTTACTACTTCTCTGGGATTAGGCTAGATACTTACTATGTATGCATTGATTTACGTACTCACGCTACATTATTTAGTGCAGGATCCAGCAGGTTCTTTTTTGGTCATCTTGGTCGCAACTACTGAGGAGACTTTATGGTGAGTTGCATTCCAGGCTACGTATCGCAGTCAACCGAGTCTCCATTGTATTATTTACTGTATCCTATCTAATTTATATTCCATACGGATGATGTATTAATATTGTACTCCTTAGTAAATGCTCATGCACTTGTGAGACCGGGTTTTATGATGTTCTAGAATTTATTTATGATTTGCTAAACATTCACACACTTTTACTTTATATTTTACTTAATATTGTATGTAGCTATGATTTTTAACGCATTTATGTCTCTGTCTAATAAGATTCATGTAACGACCTGGTCGGTCGTTCCGAGAGTTTAGCCCCGTTTCTCCCGTTTCTGCTTCATTATATGTGGTTCAGCTTCATTACGTTGTGTATTGGTTGGCTCGGGTTCGGAGCCATTTTTGGAGAGAAATGAGACACTTACTCTCTTCTCTTGGTTCAAAAGTAGAAAAGTCAACCGGAAGTTGACTTATTGGTAAACGACCTTGGATTGCGGATTTTATGGTTCGGATAGATTTGTTAGGTGATTTGGGACTTAGGAGTGTGTTCAGAATGAAGTTTTGATGTACGGTGTAGAATTAGGCTTGAATTGGCGAAAGTTAATTTTTGGCGATTTTCGGTCGGCATGGGAAAATAGGCTATCGTGGTTGGAATGGAATTCCGACAGTTGGAGCAGGTTCGTAATGTCATTTTGGATATGTGTGCACATTTTCAAGTCAATCGGATGAGTTTTGGTTGGTTTCGGCATCATTGACGAAATTAGAAGTTTCAAAGTTCATAGGCTTGAATTTGATGTGATTTTAGTGTTTTTGCGCTGTTTTTGGTGTTTCGAAGGCTCGACTAACTTCGAATGAGGTTATGGGATGTGTTGGTATGTTTGGTTGAGGCCCCGAAGGGCTGGGGATTGATTTCGTATGGTTAACGGAGGTTTAGAATTAGGGATATGCAGTAAAATTGTTGCTTGTGTCTTTTTGCTGGTGTGGCCGCACATGCGGAAGGGGAGCCGCAGGTGCGATGGCCGCAGGTGCGAGGATCATGCGCAGGTACGCAGTTCGGCAGCTTGTGAAGGGATCACAGGTGCGGATGGGTGGCCGCACCTGTAGAAGAGCAGGTGCGAAGAGGTAGTCGCAGGTGCGGAAAATGGGGACTTGAGTCAAGTGCGCAGAAGCGCACCTGGGACCGCAGGTGCGGGTCCGCATGTGCGCATAAGTGGGCACACGTGCGAGACCACTGTCCAGAAGAGTATAAATTCATTCCTTCGCGAAATTTTGCCATTTTCTTCATTTTTGCATGCGGATTGAATCATTTTGAGAGCAATTTGGAGAGGGATTTCGAGGGTCTTCTATGGAGGTAAGTTTCTCGGACCAAGAAGTCAATTCTATGTTGTTTTATAAGTAATTAAACCGGAAATTAGTTGGATTTAAACCCAAAATTGGGGAAGTTAGGGCATGAAAAGATTGAGACTTTGATTGAGTAATTGTAGGGGGAATTGTGGTCCGATTTTGGTGTTCTTGATATGTATAGAATCGTGGGAGGATGAGGATTCTCGTGGTGTTAATTTTATCGAATTCCGAGATGTGGGCCCGGGAGGCCGGATTTGCCAAATTTCGGGAATTTTGCCTAAATTTGATAGTTTTCGATTGGGGTTCGTCTCCCTAGCATATTTTGATGTTATTGATTTTATTTGTGATAGGCTCGGAGCATTTGGGAGCCGATTAGAGGGGCAAGAGCCTCACGGAGTAGTTTTTGGGCTGTTTTGAGGTAAGTAACGATTGTAACTCTAAACCTGAGGGTATGACACCCCGTTATTTGTTATTGTGTTGATAAATAAGGTGACGCACATGCTAGGTGACGAGTGTGGGCGCGTGCACCAATAAGGATTGTGACTTGGTCCGTCCCGTAGCGACTATTAAGCCACGTATTCGATTAGAAACCTTACGACATCCTGTCTTTCACAAGGTTATACTTATTTATGGGCTGTGAGCCATGTCTGGGGCCTTGCGCCGATCTGTTTAGACCCTCAGGAGTATTTTCCATGTTTGGGGCCTTGTGCCGACCTATTTAGACCCTCAGGGGGTACTCTTACACTATTCTACCACTATCCTGTTAGTAAATTATGAACTCAGTCATTGTTTCCTACTTGTTGTTATTTTCACTGTTATCACACTGCTTGAAAAAAAAATCTAAAAAGTATTTTGGGTTGTGACCCGTAAGTCGAGATAAATTTCCCAAGTGGCTTGTGAGGGTGACTGAGTCAGGCCGAGAGTCGAGTATGTGAGGATAGTTATGGGACGGGCTGCACACCGCAGCAATATATGTTATATATGGGATCGGGTTGCACGCCGCAGCAGATATAGTGCTTGGGCTGAAGGAGCCCCTCAAGGAGTATGTACACCCCCAATGAGCGCAGTCGACTATTATATGGATTGGGCTGCACGTCGCGGCAATATATGTTATATATATGGATCGGATTGCACGTCGCAGCAGTATAAATATATATGTATGTATAAATGTAGTGGAGCGGGCTTCCCGCCGCAGCAGATGTGTGTGTTCATGGTACTTACTGAGTACGAGTGTTAAGTGAGAGCATGAGATACTGATAGTGGAGTCACGAGTGACTGAGAGGCTTGCCCAAGAGGCTTTATTGTGAGTGATATTGTGCCCGAGGGGCTTATATTTTATGAAAATGTTATTTTCACTCTTCTTTACACCGAGCCTCTGATAATAAATGTTGGACAAAAGTTTTCATACGAGATATTTTTTAAATGGAAACTGGAGTTTTATGAAATATTCGGAATTGTAGATTTTTGACTTGATTTATTCATTTCCATTGTTATTCACTATATGGATTTACATGATTTAAATGGTTTGTCACTGCACTCAAGTTTTTAGTTACATTGATTACTTACTGAGTTGGCGTACTCACGTTACTCCCTACACCTTGTGTGCAGATTCAGGTACCGGGGCAGAGCGATAGTTGAGCTACCCCATTTGGAGCATTGTTCGGAGATTGTGAGGTAGTTACTCGGCGTCCGCAGCCTACTCTTTCTCCTTCCTACTCTATCATTTGTACTTTACATTCCCAAATTTGTTGTAGTAGAGGATTTGTATTAAACTGTATCACTTCTTAGATGCTTATGACGGTTGACTCCAGATATTGGGACTGTGCTTAGATGTTCTAATCATTTTTATTGTATTTGAAATGCTTAATAACCAGAATTATTATGGAAATTCAGATATTTGATGTATTAAGTGGAAAATTATTTCATTATTTTCAGTAAATTGGCTAGCCTAGTATCATGATAGGCGCCATCACGGCCAGTTGTGGTTTGGGGTCGTGACAACTCATGATTTCAAAAATAATAAAATGAATAATTAAGTTGGTAGTTCACCGTTGGCTTGCCTAATGGTGACGTTGGGTTCCATCACGACCTACAGTGGGTTTTGAGTCGTGACAGCTTTGTATCAGAGCTTTAGGTTCACTTAGGTCTCACGGATCATGATCAAGTCTAGTAGAGTCACGCGGATCGGTACAGAGACATCTGTACTTATCTTCGAGAGGTTATAGGGCTATTAGGAGCACTTCCTTTCTTGATTTCTCGTCATGCGATATGACTCCATTGGAGCTTATGACTTCATTACCATCCTACTTATTCCTATACGATGCTGAACACTTGTTACTAATTGGGCGTCGAAGAGTTGTAGTGGTACTGCAAATAATGTGCATGATGTTTCTCCCTCCGTGTTCAGGAGGGATATTATCGTTGCCTTGTGGAAGGGTGTTATGTCATTTCAGCACAATGTTAGTGTTGCCTATGGTTTTGCGACTACGCATAGTGTATTATGATGTTCATGCGTGTTATAGGGAAGTGTTGGTGTAAATGGTAGAGTGCTTATTTATGTGTCAGGATAGTGAATGACTCGAAAAGAGGATTTTTTGGTTCATGGTTTAGAGGTTTGGCATTTAATTCCAGCAGAGGAAAGGCAATGGGACTTTGGATGATCAGGCTTTGGTTGACGGGGAAGCGTGACTTGATATTTTTGAACTTGGTGGCACTCTCATTTGTGATGTGGTGTCGTCGTCCTTGTTGGAATGCATTAAGGCTCAATGGTGTTATTGTTTCCTTTGATTGGTCTTCGAGGCAAGATGTTGTGGAATGGTGCCTAAGCAGCGGTTATCAGAGTTGGCGGTGTATGATGGATTCACGGTCAATTTGATGTTTCTAATGTTTATGGCTAGAGAGAGAATATCTTTATGGAGGCTCAGAGTTTGTGGCAATTTATCCGTTCTGGTGCTACAAAGATAGATTATGATTGGAGACAGCATTTTGACAGCAAAGGAGGAGGAAGGACATAGTGGGAGGAGTCTCGCGGTGGTTGAATTGCTAGCAGGTCAAGTATGAACAACAAAGGCCGGATAGTTGCTTAAGGAGAAGGTTTAACTGAAGTGGTGGTGAAGAGTGGCGTATGGATTCTGTTATAGGATAGCCACATGCTTTGAAAATGTTTAGAGCAATTTGGGGATCATGGTGGACAATGACTATGTCTATGAATTTCATTTGGATGGTGGCTAATGTACTGAGAGAGTTCGAATATGACGGAAAGGAGTTTGCTTTGGAATGAAAAGGGGTATGAAATCTTGATTATTATTTTGTGATGCAATATGACTTCGAGTTTTGGAACGTATAATTGGACCTTCGGTTGATGTTAATGAGGAATGAATACTCTTACAATTGATAGACGAGCGTGCGCTCAGGAGGGTTTTGTTGATTTCGTGGTAGTTATACCCAGAGCAACGTCATTGGAAGATGTCGATATGGAATTCCATATGTGGGCTATCTCCTATGAGCAGGTTAGATTTTGATTAAGTTCCTACGAAGAGTTCTACTTTCTATCCAGTTGGAGGCATGTACTGCGATGTGAGCTTGGATCGCTTGAAAAGATGGTACGACTGTCAGGAGATTGAATGTGCGATTTTGGCTGATAATTCAGAATGTTTATGAAAAGTTTAACAAGAAAGTTGGTGGGCTGATGATGCGAGATCATGGTAATTGAGAAGTATAAATCATTGTAGGTTCTAGATCTATGTGATTGTAACTTAAAACTAAGTAGGGGAGCCCACCGTCTACGATTGCATCATGTGGTTGTGTGCCTGTGCGGTTTCTGGTTATCGGTGCATTGGTGGATTAATTATTACTAAGAAAAGATAACATCAGGGGTTATTTGGGCAAAGAACTTGAGGAATGTGTGTTATATTTTACCTTATCGATTCATGTGCAGGTCTTGGGATGACTCAGAGTTTATGCTTCTTGTTGATGTGAAGTACAAGGAAAAGAATTCATCTGGTTTCTTCTTTTGGAGTGTTCATGTGCTAACACAACGTTAGAGTTTGGTTATATTCGGAACCAGGTCAAAGTGGGTGACTCTCAATAATGGTTCTAGTGAACTCAAGAATTAAAGTGCAGGGTCTAAGGGTTTTAGGTCCGCTGTATGGTTAAGGATTGAGGTTTTGCAGTGGATTATGAAAGGGACTTGGAGTTTTTTTATGTTAGCACTAGGGGACTGCGGTGCGATGTTAGAGAGATGAAAGGAAACAACTTCAGATTTGTAGAAGATCTTTCAGAACAGGTTTACAAGTTTGGAGATACTATCGAGTGCATGATGAGGGTATGGGATGGCTGATGGGTGTTGAGGCTGTTACACCCCATGTTTTCGTACGTAAAAGTACGGCATAAGTAATTTGATGAAAATTCGAAAATGAGATATTACATCCCGCATTTTTGTATGTTTAAGTTTCATCGAAGTTTGACAAGTTGGGATAAAATACGGTCCGAGCTACAATACTCGGTATTTATGGACTAGTGACATACAAGGTACCACATGACCATAATAATAAGGTGTGCAAAATATGTTAAAAGTGAGTGGTATTTTAAGTAATTTGAGATAATACCTAATTATGTGGATAATTGGGTAATTATTAGTTAATGGAGGATTAACAAATTAATTAAGAAATTAAGTGGTTAATTGTTGGATAAGGATGAGCCAAAATGTGGCAGCATTACAAGATTTAACCAAGTGACTCTTAAGTCATGAAACTTGGTGTCACAATTAGAAGAATTTTTGGCTTAGTCATTAGGAAAGTGGGGCGCACACCCTTGTATAAGAAATATTAAACTTAAGAGACTTAAACTTAAAAGTCATATAACTAATGTTATTGTTCACATCCAAATTCACGTTATCATATATCACTTAAGAGTCTTGTGACTCTTAATGAACTTCATCACGTTATTTTGGTTCATTTCATATGCATCTATATATATCCAAGCAACGCAAAACTTCAATAAGTCAAATCAAAGTGAGGTTTTGAAATTATAACGAAGTACGGTGCAATCTTTCTCAAGAACGTCATACGGATTTTTCCCTACTCCAGGTATGTTAAGGCTATCCCTTCTTTCTTTTTGGCATGATCTATACGAACAAACGAACCGAGAAAATGCACAACTTTCATAAAATACTCTATTCATAGAAATGATAAAGATATGTATATTCTTATTCTTCCATGTGTCATATTATTCTATCATCTGTTCATGGGTCTCAGAAATATATAAGTTGATAAAGTTTATTTCATGATATTAATTAGAGGNTATATATATATATATATATATATATATATATATATATAGTGTGTGTGTGTGTGTGTGTGTGTGTATATATATATGTATATGTATATGGGATATGGGAAAAATTATGGCGTTATATATGCATCACCACCTCATCAGCTGGTACGTTGATGATTTTGCCCACAATGGCCGATATGATATGATGGGATGCCCTCAGAGGCCTGATGATGTTATGAAACATGTAGCTATGCATTACATGACATTTATACACATATGCATGACATTATAAATATTTTATGATTTACAGAGATATCCATACTTATAGGTTGAGTCATTTACTCTATATTTCTTCCATGTCTGTTATGTACTTATTTATGTGCCTTACATACTCGGTACATTATTCGTACTGACGTCCCTTTTTCCTTGGGACACTGTGTTTCATGCCCGCATGTCCCGATAGACAGATCGAGAGCCCTCCAAGTAGGATATCAGCTCAGCGGAAGATGTTGGTGCGCTCCATTTGCTTCGGAGTTGCTCGTTTGGTTAGTATGATTTAGACGTGTATTGCTTTATGGCGGACTATGTCCCGACCCTTATGAATATTATGTACTCTTAGAGGCTTGTAGAAAGATTACGTACGTAAAAGAATTTTATGGCCTTGTCGTCCTATGTTCAGTATACGAGTCGATATTTGGTCTTATAGGCTCGTATATCTTATGTATAAGTTGGTATCTCACGTTGTATTTTAATTATCTCACGGCAGCCTTCCGGCTCAGTTATCTACGATAGTATGATGCGTTATGTTGGTACTCGGTTGAGTGAGGTACCGGGTTCCCGTCGCGGACCATCGGTTTGGGTCGTGACAAAGTGGTATCAGAGCAGTTCTGTCTTAAGGAGTCTACAAGCCGTGTCTGGTAGAATCTTGTTTATGGGTGTGTCGTGCACCACACTTATAAGCAGGAGGCTACAGGACATTTAGGACTGTCACTCTTTCTTCTTAATCTAGATCGTGTGGTAGAGCTCGGTTGTAAGAACTCTATTTCCTAAATTCTATCTTATTCATAATACGAGAATGCCTACATCTAGAAAGAAGTTTGGTAAGGGATTGAATGTGGCTGTGGAAGAATTAAGTCAGAGGAACTCGATTTTGCATCATACTTATGATGAATGTAAGGTCTCCAGCAGAACATGAGGACACTAAGACGTGCAAGCTTCTTGATAAGGATCCCTAAGGCAAGAATGTCTATCCACTCTTATAGTAAGGAATAAGAGAATCGGAAGGTAGATACAAGTTTCAACAAATAGAAGAAGCAAGGTGAAGAAGGGTTCGAGGTACCTAATTAGTAGAGATGAACATTACCAACAATACAGGAAGAGAAATATAAGCATCTTGAGTTGATTTCATTAATAACAGAGGTATGTATAATTGGTCGTATCCATCTCAGTTATGCCCTATGGGGGTTAACAGGTGTAGTTTAAGAAAAGGATGGAACATCAGAATCTGGTTGGGGTTAGAGTAACCCAAAATGGGGAATGGACTGTTTGTATTAGTTGACATTTCTAAAGGATATTACAGATCTACTAATAGATCTCCTTGTAAGAGACTCAGGTGATGCAATCTAGAATATTACAATTAGATGTGAATATTATCATGATAAAAAAAATTCCAAAGATAGGCACCGAAATTCCTGGAAGGGATAAATATTTCCTTAGTATGGCTCCCGTCCCTATTAAAGGGAGAATGTTAGGCAGCCCGAAGAGCCAGTAGATGGATCAAGGGAAGGTAAAAGTGAAAAGAATGTATTGTTAAATTTTTCAGGATAAAGCGATAGACAGAAATATTAGCAGGGAAGTACGAAGAGGGATAATGAAGCATTATGAGTGAGATGTGATACATGGATGGCAGCAGTAGAGTGTTTCAGAATCTATAGTCAAATGAAGAAAGAGACGAGAGGTGATGGGCCTTATGACAAAAAAAGAGTAAAGGCCATACGGTCACATCCTCATTTCGAGAAATACGTTTGTGACTCCAACGCGACTACCAGAAGGAAAAGTTAAACCCCAAAGTAAAGAGAACAAGTATGGGCTGGTGAACAAGATAAACTAAACATGAATTAGGGACTGAGTTATTTGATAATAGTCAGAATTGTCACTCCCCAAAACCGAGGGACGAGACCGACACCTAACCGGGTGAACCCGGTCAAGCGGACCTGGATTGCCTTTCCTACCCAACGTGATTCCCCCCTATATACAATGCACCATATTCCATATGAAATAACAACTTAGGATTTAAGCGTGGATTTCCAAACTTAAGTTCATTTCTCTTTTAGCATTTCAACAATTTGATTCCCAAAGCACACACAATACATACATAACTTCCCAATACGGACCACGATTTTCGAATACGTACAGTGACTACCCAAAATACATATATACACCCACATCGTGTCTACGGAGCCTCTACGAATACTAGAAATTTACACAATACTTTGCTGGCAACAAGGCCCTGGATATACCTTACAATAAATATAGACTCAAAAGAGATGGCATGAATTAGACACGGCCCCGGGAGGAAGTGAGGCTCACCAGTACTTGCTGAAAGATGAGGAGGAGGCACCACTAACGACGAACTGAGCTACCTGCTATGAACCCACCTACATCCATATAAAAGATGTAGCGGCCCCAGCAAAAGGGACGTTAGTACTGTGGAATAGTACTAGCATGTACGACCAAACTTTACTCAAAGTAAAATCAAGAAATGCACATATAGAAAGCAGTTAAAGGAACCAACACATAGCGCACAGTGATATAGCAACAAGTACAATTGAGAGCCTTAAAGATTCTAATTTCAACACAATCGCACTTCATCTTTATTACATTCTGTTGCGGCGTGCAACCTGATCCCACCTTACAATATTACACTCCACCCTTGTTACCTCTCCACCCTTATTAATTCGTGTTGCAGCGTGCAACCCGATCCCACCGTACAATATTACACTTCACCCTTATTACCTCTCTACCCTTATTACTTCATGTGGGGGCGTGCAACCCGATCCCATCGGACATTACATTGCATAGCAAACAATAACGGCCCACAATTCAATCACAGGGCTACATATCATCAAGAGTACAATTTCATAACACCCAAACAATCATGTGTTCACAATAGTCTTTATCATCCATTAATTCAACCACAAAGGTATTCATCAACAAGAATATAAATTCATTACAACCAACAATCCATATGAAATTAAGCCATAATAAATCTTGCCAATAATGAGTCATATACGATATTTCCATGGTCATTTAGCTCAATTAGATCAATTCACAATTCCCCTTCATCACTTGTTAGATAGCCCTTATCACTTAGATGCATTTACACATTGGGGTTTGTCATCATTCTTTCATACCAACATACTCAAGCATTTAATGAACCTTACACATATTAAAGTAATCACATAGAAGTCACCTTTGACAATCTCAATTATCACGATAATCGACTAAGACAAATTAGAGAATGAAATCTCACACCTCAACAAAACCGGACAATCAATTCACATATACTCAGCAAGAAACTCATACTGAATGTTTGGACACCAACAAGGTGACTCTACAAAGATTAACGTTAGCCATACATACCTCGAGTCATCCCCTTTTTAATTTCTATCGCAATTCACCGGACCGTCTAGAACCGTCAATCTATTCCACAATGTTACATATTTCACTTAGAATTAGGAATCTTGTACTTAATTAAGCATATTTATCAAACATTATGTGACCCTTTAGACTACTAACCCCCTTTTGAGAATAATTACCCAAACTTGTTCTTCCCTCTACTAGATTATGGGATTTAATTCACATACATGCAAGATTTTACTTTTTATTTTCAAGACCCAACCTATGTGTGTTTTATTCTTACACAAAAGCTGGGAAATTAGGAAAATAGGGTGAAGACTTACCTCTTTGAGTGAAGAAGATGACAACAACTTGATAATTTCCGGGCTTGAGTGATTTTGAAAAATAAAATTGGATGATGTTGAAACCTTCTCTCTCAAGAACTCTCTTCTTCTCTCTCTATTTTTGGTCAGAAATTCGTTAAAAATGAAGGGAAGGGGTGTTTTATAAAACAGGGGGCGGTTTAAAATTTAGAAAACAGGAGCCCCGACACAGAGATGCGGTCAGGAATGCGATCGCATTCCTGTTATACGGTCCGCATTCCTATCACATATTTGGCCTTCAACTGGGCCAAAATGGGAACCACGCTGACCAGGTATGCGACCACTATATGTGATCGCATAGTGCATCGCATAACCTCCCTCGCAAAAACCATGGGGCAAGAATGCGACAACTATGTGGTCCGCATACCAAAAATGCGATCGCATTCTGGGCCGCATAGTTGTCCTCCCTTTGGACATTAGACTGTCCAGGTATGCGACCACTATATGTGATCGCATAGTGCATCGCATAACCTCCCTCGCAAAAACCATGGGGCAAGAATGCGACAACTATGTGGTCCGCATACCAAAAATGCGATCGCATTCTGGGCCGCATAGTTGTCCTCCCTTTGGACATTAGACTGTCCAGGTATGCGACCACTATGTGGTTCGCATACCTGTTATGCGATCGCATAGTGCGTCGCATAACGCGCAATTTCTGGAAAAATTAATTTTTCAAGTTATGGGACACTTTTTACTCAAAATAGGATCGTTTTAAGAATTTCTACAGTTATAACAGCACAAGGACCTATTCGGGCATTATTTTAGACATAGAAATTTTACGGATCTTTACATCCTCCCCCACTTAAAATCATTCGTCCTCGAATGAGGATCGGGAAATCATTTGGTTTTGAAAACACAATATGCCAACCCCTAATTTTTTTCTAACTCCAATATTTTCTGAAAATTTTGCCAGAGTTTCCTCTGTAATTAGGCCTATTTACCTGCCAGAGAGCCCCCAAAACACATGTTTCTTAACCAATTCCACACATAACTAGTTCTTTCATGGCCTTGCACATAATTTGGTCACCTCAACAAGTCCCATATAATTCAATTACTTCAACATGCCATATGCACTTCAATTAATCATTACCAATCTACTCTTCGATTAACCATTAATAATCTACACTTCAATTATTCATCTAACCATCACATGAGTTTCACATAATTTCATTTACTCCAAGGGGTTGCACATTACTCAGATAATCATAACATACACAATTGTGGCACATCTTGAGAAGTTACAATAGTAGAGCAATTAGGGGAAAATGGGGTGCTTTTGCACAAAATTGAACATAACATATAATTTTCTTAGAGATGACAGTTCGCACGATCACTACTAGACTTACTCAAATAAATGGGGATATTTTTATTTCATTTCATTTTTCGTTTCCCACGTGGCTTCCTCAACGTGCTGACTTTGCCACAACACTTTAACTGAAGCAATTTCTTTGTTCCTCAATCTACGGACTTGTTTATCAAGAATAGCAACCGGAACCTCTTCATACGATAATTCTTCATTAACCTCAGTAGTCTCAACTGGCACGATGGCTGATGGATCTCCAACCACTTCCTTCAACATAAACACATGGAACACCGGGTGCACTAATGACATCTCAGGAGGCAATTCTAGCCTATAAGCCACCTGTCCTATCCTTTGAGCAATCCTATATGGCCGACATACCTTGGGCTCAATTTCCCTTTCTTCCCAAACCGCATTACTCCCTTCATGGGAGACACCTTCAAGAATACCCAATCATCTACTTAGAATTCCAATTCTCTACGAGGAACGTCCGCATAGGATTTCTGACGACTCTGAGCAGCTTCTATCCTCTTCTTAATGACTCTAACTTTTTCCATAGCTTGGTGCACAAGGTCTGTTCGTAACAATTCTGCCTCACCAACTCAAACCATCCGATCGAAGATCTACATATCCTTTCGTACAATGCCTCAAATGGGGCCATCTGAATACTAGCAAAGAAACTGTTATTATAATCAAATTCTATAAGCGGCAAGTGATCATCCCAGCTACCCTTCAAAACTAATACACAATCCCACAACATATCTTCAAGCGTCTGAATAGTCCGCTCTACCTGCCCATCAGTTTATGGATGGAATGCTGTGCTGAGATTTACCTTAATACCCAAACCTTGCTGAAATTTCTTCCAAAATTTAGCTGTGAACTGGGCTCCTCGATCCGAGATAATAGATACTGGAGTGCCATGGAGCCTGACTATTTCTTTGATATATAATTGAGCGTACTGTTCTACAGTATCGGTGGACTTGACTAGTAAGAAATGCGCCGACTTCGTGAGTCGATCCACTATTACCCAAATCGAGTCGAACCTGCGTGGAGTGCTAGGTAACCCCACCACAAAGTCCATATTGATCATCTCCCATTTCCACATCGGTATTTCCATAAGCTGTGTCAATCCACCGGGTCTCTGATGCTTGGCCTTCACTTGCTGACAATTTGAACATTTAGCCACAAATTCCGCCACACCCCTCTTCAGACCATTCCACCAATAAATTTCCTTGAGATCGTGATACATTTTTGTAGAACCTGGGTCTACGGAATACCTGGAATTATGAGCCTCTGCCATAGCCCTTTCCCGGAGATCATCCACATCTGGAGCACATAACCTCTCTTGACACCGCAGGACACCGTCATCATTGCCGAGCGAGAATGCTGAAGTCTTGTGATTCAAAATTGCTTCCCTCAATTGTGCCAAAGTCGGATCTCTGAATTGCTTTCCCTTGACTTCAGCTACAAGCGAAGATTTTCCTCTATTACGCACCACGACATCCCCTTCGTCTGAGGTCGAAAGACAGACCCCCAGACTAGCCAACTGATGAACTTCCCGAGCCAAAAGCCTCTGTCCGGCTTCCAAATGTGCCAAGCTACCCATGGATTTCCGACTAAGAGTGTCGGCTACCACATTTGCCTTCCCTGGGTGGTACAAAATATTCATATCATAGTCCTTGAGCAATTCTAACCACCTCCGCTGCCTTAAGTTCAACTCCTTCTGCTTGAATAAATTGTGAAGACTCTTGTGGTCTGTGAACACGTCCACATGGACCCCATAAAGATAATTACACAAGATTTTTAATGCAAACACAACCACTGCTTGTTCCAAATCATGCGTCGGATAATTCTTCTCGTGATTCTTGAGCTGCCTTGAAGCACACGCTATGACTTTACTACATTGCATCAACACACACCCCAAACCAACCCTCGAAGCATCACAATAAACCATAAATCCCTCTGAACCTTCTGGCAAGGTCAACACTGGTGCCGAAGTCAATCTCGACTTTAATTCCTGAAAACTCTTTTCATATGCATCGGACCACTGAAACTTAACTGCTTTCTGTGTCAGCTTAGTCAATGGGGAGGCGAGAGTAGAGAATCCATCCACGAACCTCCGATAATACCCAGCTAGAACCAAGAAACTGCGAATCTCTGTCGGGGTCGTTGGCCTAGGCCAATCCTTTTACCGATGCAATCTTTTGGGGATCAACCCGAATCCCTTCCCTGGAAACAACATGGCCCAAAAAGGTGACTGATTCTAGCCAAAACTCACATTTTGAAAACTTTGCATACAATTGGTGCTAATGAAGAGTGTGCAGAACTACCCTGAGGTGATTAGCATGATCCTCCTGACTCTACGAATAAACAAGAATATTGTCAATGAAGACAATCACAAAGGAGTCGAGAAACGGTTTGAAAACTAGATTCATAAGATCCATAAAAGCTACTGGGGCGTTGGTTAGCCCAAAAGACATTACCAGAAATTCAAAGTGCCCATATCGAGTCCTGAAGGCAGTCTTAGGAATATCCTGCTCCCTGATTTTAACTGATGATACCCGGACCGCAAATCAATCTTTGAGAAGAACTTAGCACCTTGCAATTGGTCGAACAAATCATCTATTCGAGACCTTGTTGAGCTACTGATAATCAATAAACATCCGAAGCGATCCGTCTTTCTTTTTGACAAAAAGAACCAGTGCGCCCCAAGGCGACACACTTGGCCAAATGAAACCTTTTTCTAATAGATCTTTCAATTGTTCTTTCAACTCCCATAATTCTGTTGGCGCCATCCTGTAAGGTGGAATAGATATTGGCTGCGTATCTGGCAATAAATCAATCCCGAAATCGATCTCTCTATCTTGTGGAATCCCAGGAATCTCGTCCGGAAACACTTCAAGACACTCGTTCACAACCGGCACGGACTCGGGGACAGGCACCTCTGAGGTGGCGTCCGCAACCCGAACCAAATGATGGATGCACCCTTTCCTGATCATCTTTGAGGCCTTAAGGTAGGAAATGAATCTACCTCTTGGCGCAACATTATTCCCCTCCCACTTGATAACTGATTCATTAGGAAACTCGAGCCTCATAATTCTGGTTCGACGGTCAAGTTTAGCAAAGCACGAATAGAGCCAATCCATACCCATAATTACATCAAAATCTACCATTCCTAACTCAATAAGATCGGTCATGGTATCCCGATCACACACCGTGACAACACAATTTCTATAGACTCGCACGATCGCAATAGAATCGCCAATCGGAGTCGACACAGAGAACGGCTCGTGAAGTTGTTCGGGTTCTATCCCAAAACTTGAAGCAATAAATGGAGTAACATATGACAAAGAAGATCCGAGATCAATAAGAGCATAAACATCATGTGACTGAACAGTCAGAATACATGTGACAACATCTGGGGAAGCCTTTGTATTCTGGCCACCATCAAAGCATAGAACCGACTGGGCCCCCCTCGACCCCGTGATCCACCCCTAAATGTACCGCGCCCTGCTGGAGCTGGAGGGCGTGCCGAAGATGTAGTGGCTGAAGAGCTGGATGGTTGAGAAGTACCCCTACTCGCACCCTGACTGGGTGCGCAGCAGTCTCGCTGGATATGACCTCTCTCTCCACATCTATAGCATATTGGAATATCCAAGTAACAAGACTTAGTATGAAATCTCCCACACTTAGGGCATGGGGCCCTCCGCTGCTGCTGGAACCTCCTACCGGAACAACCCAACTGATGGAACCTCCTGCTATCTGAACCGGGTCTAAAACGACCTCCCTGCTGATAATTGTGCCCTAATGGTGGTGCACTGGCTGAGGACTGACCATATGAATGAGATGGCCCTGATGATCCTCTCCTAAGGGCTGATCTCACATCTCCAACTGAGCTCTCAGGGGTGCCCGCTGACCGGGCCCTACTAGTGCTCTTTCTCTCCATCCTTATTTTCAATTTCCAAGCCTCTGTAGCCTGGGAGAATCCCACTATTTTCCCATAATTCATATCCGAATGCAAGGAAGCTGTAGAAGCTTCATTAATAACCAAGGAACCAAGGCCCTGAACAAACTGACGAACTCTAGCCTCCATAGTCGGCATCATGTGAACAGCATATTTGGACAAGCTCACAAACTCCATATGATACTCCCACACACTCATGTTGCCCTGCTTAAGGACCTCGAACTCCACAGCACGGGCTACCATAGTCTCGGCAGGCAAGAAATGATCCATGAAGGCATCAACAAACTCATCCCACTTTGCCGGAGGGCTCCCCTCCCCACGGGAACTCTCCCACATTTCAAACCACGAATATGCCGCTCCCTTCAGACGACAGGAAACCAACTCAACCCCATCTTTCTCAGTAGCCCTCATAACTCGGAGGGTCTTGTACATCTCATCAATGAACTCCTGAGGGTCAGCCTCTGGGTCGGTGCCTGTGAACTCTGGAGGGGCTAACCGCAGAAACTGGTTGACCCTGGAACCCGAAGAATCCCCTTGCTCGCTAGAGGATGCAGGGGCAGCATGCGATCTTTGGGCCTGGGAGGCCACTAACTGGGTTAAAGTCTGAATAGCTCCCCTGAGGTCCCCATCATAAATACCGGTACCGGAAGCTGGGACTGAAGAAGGATCAGGAACATCAGCGGGAGGGACTATAGCACCCTCCGCTGGAGCAGGAATAGGAATATCCTGGCCTAGGATGGAAGAGTCAAGTCGATTCAGGGCCGGGGAATCATTCTCACCCGCACCATCACATAAAGAATTCACAGCCACTCCTAGGGTGGCATTGGCCTCTAGACCGAGTCGAGCTTTCTTCTTGGGTGCCATTTACTGAAAATCAGAACAACGCACGAGTTAGAGATAGACAACCTCACCTTCCACCACATCGCACGATATAACGGTACTTTCCTAAATGTCCATGCAGCCCCCTAATTATAGATGTGGTGGATAACACACCGATAAGAAGGGTTCTACTAGACACAGCTCCGAGACATCCTAGGACACTTTTAAAACCTTAGACTCTGATACCAATTTTGTCACGCCCCAAAACCGAGGGACGAGACCGGCACCTAACCAGGTGAACCCGGTCAAGCGGACCTGGATTGCCTTTCCTACCCAACGCGATTCCCCAGTATATACAATGCACCATATTCCATATGAAATAACAACTTAGGATTTAAGCGTGGATTTACAAACTTAAGTTCATTTCTCTTTTATCATTTCAACAATTTGATTCCCAAAGCAGACACAATACATACATAACTTCCCAATACGGACCACGATTTCCGAATACGTACAGTGACTACCCAAAATACATATATACACCCACATCGTGTCTACGGAGCCTCTACGAATACTAGGAATTTATACAATACTTTGCTGGCAACAAGGCCCTGGATATACCTTACAATACATAATAGACTCAAAAGAGATGGCATGAATTAGACACGGCCCCGGGAGGAAGTGGGGCTCACCAGTACTTGCTGAAAGATGAGGAGGAGGCACCACTAACGGCGAACTGAGCTACCTGCTATGGACCCACCTACATCCATATACAAGATGTAGCGCCCCGGAAAAAGGGACATTAGTATTGTGGAATAGTACTAGCATGTACGACCAAACTTTACTCAAAGTAAAATCAAGAAATGCACATATAGAAAGCAGTTAAAGGAACCAACACATAGTACACAGTGATATAGCAACAAGTACAATTGAGGGCCTTACGGATTCTAATTTCAACACAATCACATTTCAGCTTTATTACATTCTGTTGCGGCGTGCAACCCGATCCCACCTTACAATATTACACTCCCCTCTTGTTACCTCTCCACCCTTATTACTTCGTGTTGCAGCGTGCAACCCGATCCCACCGGACATCACATGTCATAGCAAACAATAACGGCCCACAATTCAATCACAGGGCTACATATCATCAAGAGTACAATTTCATAACACCCAAACAATCATGTGTTCACAATAGTCTTTATCATCCATTAATTCAACCACAAAGGTATTCATCAACAATAATATAAATTCATTACAACCAACAATCCATATGAAGTTAAGTCGTAATAAACCTTACCAACAATGTGTCATATACGATATTACCATGGTCATTTAGTTCAATTAGATCAATTCACAATTCCCCTTCATCACTTGTTACATAGCCCTTATCACATAGATACATTTACATATTTGGGTTTGTCATCATTCTTTCGTACCAACATACTCAAGAATTTAACGAACCTTGCACATGTTAAAGTAATCACATAGAAGTCACCTTTCACAATCTCAATTATCATGATAGTCGACTAAGACAAATCAGAGAATGCAATCTCACACCTCAACAAAATCGGGCAATCAATTCAAATATACTCAGCAAGAAACTCATACCGAATGTTTGGAAACCAACAAGGTGACTCTACGAAGATTAAAGTTACATACATACCTCGAGTCGTCCCTTTTTTAAATTCTATCGCAATTCACCGGACCGTCTAGCACCGTCAATCTATTCCACAATGTGACATATTTCACTTAGAATTAGGAATATTGTACTTAATTAGGCATTTTTATCAAACATTATGTGACCCTTTAGACTACTAACCCCCTTTTGAGAATAATTACCCAAACTTGTTCTTCCCTCTACTAGATTATGGGATTTAATTCACATGCATGCAAGATTTCACTTTTTATTTTCAAGACCCAACCTTAGTGTGTTTTATTCTTATACAAAATCTGGGAAATTGGGGAAATAGGGTGAAGACTTAACTCTTTGAGTGAAGAAGATGACAATAACTTGGTAATTTCCGAGCTTGAGTGATTTTGGAAAACCAAATTAGATGATGTTGAAACCTTCTCTCTCAAGAACTCTCTTCTTCTCTCTCTATTTTTGGTCAGAAATTCGTTAAAAATGAAGGGAAGGGGTGTTTTATAAAATAGAGGGTCGGGTTTAAAATTTAGAAAATAGGAGCCCCGACACAGAGATGCGGTCAGGAATGCGATCGCATTCCTGTTATGTGGTCCGCATTCCTGTCGCATAGTTGGCCTTCAACTGGGCCAAAATAGGAATCACACTGACCAGGTATGCGACCACTATGCGATTCGCATACCTGTTATGCGATTGCATAGTGCGTCGCATAACCTCCCTTGCAAAAACCATGGGTCAAGGATGAGACAACTACACGGTCTGCATACCCAAAATGCGATCGCATTCTGGGCCGCATAGTTTCCTCCCTTTGGACAGTAGACTGTCCAGGTATGCGACCACTATGCGGTCCGCATACCTGTTATGCGATCGCATAGTGTGTCGCATAATATGCAATTTTTGGAAAATTTAATTTTTCAAGTTCTGGATACTTTTTACTCAAAATAGGACCGTTATAAGAATTTCTACAGTTATAACAGCACAGGGGCCTATTCGGGCATTATTTTAGACATTGAAATTTTACGGGTCTTTACAAGCATCGTGAGAATTTTAGATCGCATTCCGACAATAATAGAATGGACAACAGAAGAATATCCATGATGAATTCAGAGAATGGTCATTCAGGGAGACGCTTCCATAAAGCAAGCAATATGAGCAAAGTTAAGCTTAAGGGACTGTATGTGCCAGTTACACTAAGTGTCACCATCACGAGTGAGGAATTTTTTTTATACTTGATACAGAAGGAATACCGCAAGGCGAGTAAGGGTCATTGATGATGTGAAAGGAAAAACATCTATAGGTGGGTCGTCATAGCTCCAACTCTTAGTACTCCCCTAGAGGGGGGAATATGGAATGATAAAGGAAGAATAAAAAGGGATGAGATTTCACTTATCCAAATATTACAAATATGCTATGATTCCAGAACGTTATGTAAGCACGACGTCAGAAAAAGGAAGTAAGGATTCCTGCTCGGTATGTTATTGATAGATAAGGAGCTAGTACGTGAGGTAAGTTAAGACATGGAAATAACCCGTGAAAGATTACGCGGAATATGGATATGAGAATGGGCCGACAAGTAGTTAGTGGTTTTAGAAGAGCCTAGTCATGACTAGACAAGAAGTTACAGACAAATCAACAGATCATCCAAGATAAATGTAGTAAACCCCAACACGGAGACTTCAGCCTCGTAGTAATGTCTTTATAATACTTGAGATATATTCAAACAGGAGTCGGGGTAGTTAAAGGTACCGTATGAGTGTTAGGGGGATAAAATAAAGTGCCACTGGGAAAGCAGTCAAAATATCAGTTCAGAAGCAACCCTACAAGCACAAGGGCACGGAGGTAAGCAACTACGGATGATTATAGGCAAGGAAGGACATCAAAAAGGTATGTAATAAGCTCACAGCTTTACGAGAGTCAAAGGTTCTCCCTAAGTACTACAACGAAAGACTGGCGGAGGAAATAAGGAATAAGGCTTCAACCTAAGCACAATGACCTAAAGAGGAAAAGGTCGTGTAACCACAGCCTCGCAACCACACTGTAAGCACTCCAAAGGAAAGTGGTACCTACCGAGGCTAATGAACGGGAAGTAAAATCAAAAGTAATATTTGAGATCATGTGAGTTGTATGAAAACTCTGGCATGTGTGGGCACTAAGATAAGCTAAGTATGGACGCAACAAGGGGGCAGAAAGACCAGGAAAAGTAGTAGCTTGCATTGAAAGAAAGCTAAGATGGAACAAAAGGAACTATTCGATCAATGATCCAGAGTTGGTTACGTTATGAATGCACTTGCGATTTTATACATATATGTTGGCAATCCTACAGCTGTAGAAGACTCCAATATAAGTTAAAAAGAAGAATTGAGTCCAGGTTATAGACGAAGAATTGAATTGTTAGAAGATTATATCTTGGATATTCTATAGCGTCCATGAAGGACAACTAATACCATGAGCCGCAAATCGAAAGATAGCTTAAGCCTACACGAAGGTTGATCAAAGGAAAGAGGAAACTAAATAGTTACATCAACTAAGTAAATCAGGAGTCTGAATTGGACCCAAAAAATTAAAGACCTCATGATTGAGAACATTGCAGGATCACTCTTAAATATTAGAGGTACAAGAGAGATAGTACAGCAGCCATATTCTATAAGGGCATCAGAATAATACAAGCCTCATAAAAAGTCAGTATGAAGCTCTCACCGTATTATGTATACACTAGAGGTGCAAGTATTATAATAAATCTTCAAGTTATGGATGTGAATTAAACCTCTGTGGAAGGAAGGTCATGAAAGGGATACAAGATGTGATGCAAGATTTTAAGGTAAGTAAGGGGAAGGTGGACAACGTACACGATATTCAAATGCAGAAGGTTGTGAATTGTTCATACTTCGGACAAAAGGCTAGGAATGTTGGGATTCAGTGTCCAGGAATGATAGCAGCATCGTCTGTGGCATATCTTCCAACCTATGGTTTTTAAATATCAAGAGATCTAGTTAATAAAGTAAAGAGGAGTTAGAAACGATGTGATGTCTCGCTTGATGTTCTGAAATAACACAAGGAAATCTATGGTGCAAGAAAGTTAAAGGAAGGTTGCAAGCTAAAGTATGGTAGAGAGACGAGATTTTAGGGAGACAGAAGTAACGATAAGAAAGGGCAAGTGAGAAGGTGACGGGAATGGATAAGTACTCAGGATTAAGCCCATGAAAACAAGAAGAGATGATGATTTCTTTAAGTTATACAAAGCTCAATATATCCTGACTGAACACAAAGAATTCTAAGATTAATGACATTTAGAATATATAGTATGCTGACATGCTAGGAGAATAAGGGTGTAATTGTGGTAGGTAAAGGATGACGTTTGAGCCTTCGATTGAGTTATAATTTGAAAAGAAAAGGGGGATTTCTTGAGTTGTACGAGATTAGAATAACCCCCAAAGGATGAATCACACTGGGATACTATGAAATACGGTTATGGAAGTATAGTATCTCCCCCAGATGGATCAGTCTAATCACTTCGGATATCCCCCAATGAGACGTAAAGTGACAATGTATTACGTAAGAGGTTTCAAATCATCTATAGTAGATTGCAGATCAACATTGAGGTGAATCAACAATGGATGGATAAAAGTTGCAGAGTATGAGATAAGATTAGGCAATTGAAGAGTAAGTAAAAAACATTAAAGGATTTAGATTTATGCATATAGGATAAGCAATAAGAATAACCTGGAGTTTGGTAGCATACCTCAGTAATGATAAGTCGAAGTAAGAGTTATGGTACAATATGACCTACCTAGATGCAGTAAAAATTATGCAGATGGATAGCCAGGTCTATGAAATAAGATAAAGCAATATCCGTAAATTCGACAAAGTACCGAACAAAGAACTTTAGTACACCTATATATGCCAGAGGGACATCTTGTCAAGTTATGTAGATGTTCTCAAAAGTGAAGCCTAGAGATTGGCTAAAAGCTAAAGAGAAGAGTCGCATAGGCGCACATACAAGGAAAACATCATAAAGGCTACATGACAGAAGATAGTAACAGATTCCGACCACAAATCGTGGTATGAGAAAGAGGCTTGAAGGGGGGAATGCCTTGGCCTTTGGATTTGTTCAAAGCAAAGTCTCCTAAATGGAAATAAGAGTATTAAAGAATTCGCAAGAGCTATGGGTTATGAGAATGATAAGTGCATCATTCAACATTCAAGGACGAATGTTCCAAAGGGGGGAATAATGTTACACCCCATATTTTCGTATGTAAAAGTACGGCATAAGTAATTTGCTGAAAACTCGAAAATGAGATATTACATCCTGCATTTTCGTATGTTTAAGTTTCATCGAAGTTGGACAAGTTGGGATAAAATACGGTCCGAGCTATAATACTCGGTATTTATGGATTAGTGCCATACAAAGTACCACATGACCATAATAGTAAGGTGTAAAAAATGTGTTAAAAGTGAGTGGTATTTTAAGTAATTTGAGATAATACCTAATTATATGGATAATTGGGTAATTATTAGTTAATGGGGGGTCAATAAATTAATTAAAAAATTAAGTGGTTAATTGTTGGATAAGGATGAGCCAAAACGTGGCAGCATTACAAGATTTAACCAAGTGACTCTTAAGTCATGAAACTTGGTGTCACAATTAGAAGAATTTTTGGCTTAGTCATTAGGAAAGTGGGGCCCACACCCTTGTATAAGAAATATTAAACTTAAGAGACTTAAACTTAAAAGTCATATAACTAATGTTATTGTTCACATCCAAATTCATGTTATCATTTATCACTTAAGAGTCTTGTGACTCTTAAGGAACTTCGTCACGTTATTTTGGGTCATTTCATATGCATCTGTATATATCCAAGCAACGCAAGACTTCAATAATTCAAATTAAAGTGAAGTTTTGCAATTATAACAGAGTACGGTGTAATCTTTCTCAAGAACATCAAATAATTTTTTTCCTACTCCAGGTATGTTAAGGCTACCCCTTCTTTCTTTTTGGCATGATCTATACGAACGAACGAAACGAGAAAATGCACAACTTCCATAAAATAATCTATTCATAGAAATGTTAAAGATGCATATATTCTTATTCTTCCATGTGTCATATTATTCTATCATCTATTCATGGGTCTCAGAAATATGTAAGTTGATAAAGTTTATTTCATGATATTAATCAGAGGCATAATGGCCTTATGACGTACCGAGAGATTTTATTAACGTATTTCATATGCATTTCATGCATTTATACATGCACGTTGACCCATGATCAGATGGTGTTATATACGCGTATATATATATGGTATATGGGAAAGGTTATGGCGTTATATACGCATCACCACCTTATCAGCTGGTATACGTTGATGATTTTGCCCACAGTGACTGATATGATATGATGGGATGCCCTCAGAGGCCTGATGATGTTATGAAACATGTACCTATGCATTACATGACATTTATACGCATATGCATGACATTATAAATATTTCATGATTTACAGAGCTATACATACTTACAGGTTGAGTCATTTACTCTATATTTCTTCCAAGTCTATTACGTACTTATTTATGTGCCTTACATACTCGGTAAGTTATTCGTACTGACGTCCCTTTTTCCTGAGGACGCTGCTTTTCATGCCCGCAGGTCCCAGTAGACTGATCGAGAGCCCTCAAAGTAGGCTATCAGCTCAACGGAAGATATTGGTGCGCTCCATTTGCTTCGGAGGTCCTCGTTTGGTTAGCATGATTTAGACGTGTTGCTTTATGGTTTAACTCTGTCCCAACCTTTATGGAAATTATGTACTCTTAGAGGCTTGTAGACAAATGTCATGTACGTAAAAGAATTGTATGGCCTTGTCGGCCTATGTTCAGTATACGAGTCGATATTTGGTCTTATAGGCCCGTATGTCTTATGTATAAGTTGGTATCTCACATTATATTTTACTTATCTCACGGTATCTTTCTGGATCAGTTATCTACGATAGTATGATACGTTATGTTGGTACTCGATTGAGTGAGGTACCAGGTTCCCGTCACGGCCCATTGGTTTGGGTCGTGACAGAGGCAATGTGGTCTTGTGATTTGGGGTCACTCGGGATGATCATTGTTTGAGGTCCGTTATGTGTCTGAATAGAACTATTATTTCAAAGGTAATTCAAGAGTAAATTGGAAGAATTCGAGTCAGTTCGTATTGGTTTGAATCAGCATGGTTGTGGAAATGATCAGTTCATTCGGTGTGTTAAGCTATATAGGTGATTCTTAGTTGTATGTGCGGTCTTGACAACCACCGTAAATTGATTGATTTAGAGGTATTTGATTCTGATGGCTTGGCTATATGTATATGGATCCCGTAAGAGTTATGGCGGTATAGACCACGACTTGAGTTCTGTGTCTTTCACGGTTATAAGAAGCCGGTTGTGTGTTGTGGTTCGCCTTTTGAAATGAGTTAAGTGAAAGACTTTTATTAAATTGGGTGTTTATTCTACTAGTAATTCAGGAGTTATGATGAAATTCTTGTAATCTCGTGTAGCAACATGTTAGGTGCAGTGAACGGTATGGAAATTGGAAGTTGAGGATCATGGTTGCGATTTTTTGTTGATAAGAATGTCATGAGCTCGGAGGAGCGGGGGAGGATTTCAGATGTTCAGATTATGCTGGCACTATTTTTGGACAACTTGAGGATGGTCTCTTTGTGGAAGAAGAGTTGGGTGTTGAAATGTGGATGCTTGACTAGCACTATAGAAATAGCATGGTCGATGGCCATTGGTGTTCAAGTTTGACTACCTGGTGCGGAAGTTTGTTGGGGTATATCCCACAGAAAGATCTTATAAGTGTGATTTATTAGTCATTTAATTGTTAGAGATTGAAATCAGGTATGCAGATTCTGGTACTGCCGCTAATGGGAGAGTTTATGCCTGAGAGGTGCTCTATTTCTTTGGTTTGTGGACCGTAGGAGTTTGTTCTGGATTGTGTGGTTGCTCGTATGTGTATTGAATAGAGTCATTGTGGATATTTGAAAGGTTATTAACCCAGTATGGGATAATCGGGGTCGGCTTGAGGTCTGTCGGTAGATCTAATATGAATGCATACTCTACATCAGGTCGGATGTGTTCCTTCAGCATTGCATTTCTTATGAAGGAATCTTCAAACGTTGGATGTTATCCCTAGCGTCAGCTATTCTATGTAATACTCTATTATGCTATGTGGGTTATGAGGCGGCTTGATTATTCGCACATGTTGTGATCCCATGTAGCTTGTGGTGTTATATGAGTAATATGGCTCTTGAGATGTAGGTAATTTATTGCACCTTAGTTGTGCTTGAGTTTTTGGTAGCACACGACGCTATCCGTCTCCTCAGGGTCATACTTATGCACTCGGCGTGCTTGTGGTTGATATTCGGGAATTTTGTGGGTATGAACATTATGGGTTGATGGGTATTTCCTTATTGATTGTCATATGTGGATCGGGTGGAATGCATCCACATGAATGATGTTTGGATCGGGTTGCACGCCACAACGGTATCATATTTGGATTGGGTTGCACGCTGCAATGGTGTCATGTATGGATCGGATTGAACGCCGAAACACTGAGAGGTTGAGTACGGTCCCTTATACTTATTTTAATTTTGTGTGTCTTGTTTTTCATCTCTGAGATGAGTTCATATCATCTGTTCGGCCATTTTATTCACTACGCGGGCTGGGTAGTTCCTTGCCAGAGTTCGTTCTTCCTTATGGGTCATATTCGAGTTGTAGTATGATATTTTAGACGGTGTTTGAGGTGGCTTATTGCCCGCAGCTTGTACTGGGTGAAACGAGGTTATTGGACCTAAGATCAGTGTTGTAACAACCCGGTCGGTCGCTCCGAGAATTTAGCCCTGTTTCCCCCGTTTCTGCTTCATTTTATGTGGTTCAGCTTCATTTATTTGTGTTGGGTCGGTTGGTTCGGGTTCAGAGTGGTCATGGTGAGCATTGAGGCAATTAGTCTCTCAAGGTAGCCTAATAGTTGAGAAAGTCAACTGAGAGTTGACTTGTTGGTAAACGACCTCTGAATGCGGATTTTAAGGCTCGGATAGATTCATTAGGTGATTTTTTTAGGAGTGTGTTCAGAATATTTTTGTGATGTCCGGTGTAGAATTAGGCTTGAATTGGCGAAAGTTAGTTTTTGGCGATTTTCGGTCGGCAGTGAAAAATAGGCTATCAGGGTCGGAATGGAATTTCGGAAGCTGGAGCGGTTTCATAGTGTCATTTTGGATATGTCTGCAAAATTTCAGGTCAATCGGAGGTGTTTTGGTTGGTTTCGGCGTAGTTGGCGAAATTTGGAAATTTCAAAGTTCATAGGCTTGAATTTGATGTAACTTTGGTGTTGTTGCGTTGTTTTTGGTAAGGCTCGACTAAGTTTTAATGATTTTATGGGATATGTTGGTATGTTTGGTTGAGGTCCCGAGGGCCTCGGGTGTGTTTCGGGTATTCTTGGCTTGAAAACTGGGCAGATTTATTGCTGGTGTGAGGTTCTGGTTTCCTTCTATGCGATCACAGGAGGATGTTTGCGATCGCATAGAGTAAAATAGTGGGGAAGGCATTTTGTTCTATGCGATCGCGTGGTTAGGATTGCGATCGCATAGGTTGGGCAGGATAGGCAGTGCGATCGCGTGGGTGGTTCTGCGATCGCGTAAGGTATTTTGAGGCGCGTGTATGGGGTGGAGAATTGTTCTATGCGATCGCGTGTATTGGTATGCGATCGCAATCATTTTTTGGTCTGTGCATCGCGATCGCGTGCCAAGGTTCGCGATCGCAGTGAAGGAAATTTTATAGCTGGGCAGAATGTTTTAAAAGGCCTGTTATGCGAAATTGGCTCATATTTCCTCCATTGTTGACGAGTTGGGAGCACTTTTGAGAGGATTGAAGAGGGAATTGAAGGGAATCACTTGGAGGTAATGTTTTTAACTTCATAACTCGTTTATATGTTGATTCTAAGTGATTAAACCATAGAATTTGCTGGAATTAAACCCAAAGAAGAAGGGGTGCATGGAAAATTGATTCTTCTTTTGAGGATTTGAGTGTGCAATTGTGGTCCGATTTTAGTGTTCTTGGTATGTATAGAATCGTGGGAGGACGAGGATTCTAATGACGTAAAAATTATTGCATTCCGAGACGTGGGCTCGGGGCTCGAGTTTGGCCGAATTTCGAGATTCTTGTATAATTTGATAATTTTCGATTGGGTTGTGTTCCTTGAGTATATATTAATGATGTTGAACTGATTTTGGTTAGATTCGGAGAAATCGGGAGCCAATTTGAGGGGTAAGAGCATTTCGGACTAGTTTTGTGGCTCGGTGGAGGTAAGTAATGGTTATAAATCTTGTCCTGAGGGTATGGAACCCCGGACTACATATTTTCTCACTGATTTTGGAATGGCGCACATGTCGGATGACGAGTATGTGGCGCGTACTGATTTTTGGACTGGACTAGGTCCTCTCCGCGGCAACTAATGAGTTGCATATTTTTTACTCAAAACCTTATGTTAAATTATGTTGTAAAGATTTGTGAAATATTTGGGCTATACGCCGTGTTTGGGGCCTCATGCCGATCTGTTTAGACCCATTGGGGGCTTTTTACTGCTGTTTTCCTCACTATTTGTTGACGATTTCACTCAGCATCATTGTGCATAATGTTTTTCGAAACTCAGCCTGATTCACACTACATGAGCATTAAAATGATATTTTGGGTCGAGTACCCTGTTTTACTGATTTGCTCGAGGGGCCTTTGAGTGGTTCTACCGAGTGTGGTCGAGGGCCAAGAGTGATGGTGAGGTGCTGAGTGATATTAGCGCTTGGGCTAAAGGATCCCCTCCGGAGTCTGTACACACCCCCAGTGAGCGCACCGATTGATGAGTGATTGGGAGGCATGAGTGACTGTGAGGTGCTGAATGATTGTGAGGTGTTGAGTGATTGTGAGGCATGCCCGAGGGGCTGATTATGATACATGTTTTTGCCCGAGGGGCTACTTATGATTTTACTACATTCATTTGCATACCAAAGCCTTGTTTTAAAGTTGTAAAAAATGTGCATTCTTTAAAGGACTTTTTTTGAAGTTGATTTTAAGGCATGATGATTTCGTATATCTATTATACTATTGGAAAGTAAGGCTGTGTATATTGTGACTTGATGGCATTGATTTTATGTGTTTCCTTGCTACTTAGACTTGATTTATTTTCATTACTACTGAGTTGGCGTACTCACATTACTCCCTGCACCTTGTGTGCAGATTCAGGTGTTAGGCAGGGTGAGCCGTCTATCTGTTCCAGAGATTCTCGGAGGTTTGCGAGGTAGCTGCATGTGTCCGCAGTCCTGCTCCCTCTCCTGCTTACTATTATAGAATTTATTTTCGTCAAGTTGTATATTTTATGTAGATACTCATGACCAGTGACTCCGGGTTCTCGGGGGTTGTATTTAATGTTCAGTATAGATTTAACTGTTTTATCAAATGTTTAAAGGAACTTTTATGGGTATTCGGTATAGTGAAGATGTAAAAGGGAAGCTTATTATGATTCGAATTTGGGTTTTGGCTGGCCTAGTTCCATGATAGGCGCCATCACGACTGGCCTGGATTTGGGGTCGTGACAAGTGCGATCAGATTTATGTAAGGTATATTAAAGAGAAAATATCACTATTCAGTTTAGAATGAGGTAATGGTTCTTGTCAAGCGAACAGACTCCATGATTTATTATTTTGGCAGGCGGTTATGAGCTTCCACGAGTCTCTTTCGTCGTGGAAGTATTGCGAGAGTTGGAACAAGGCTTATATGCGTTATGAGGTGTATTACGGGCATCGAATTCGCGAAATTTCAACTATTATGGTTGGAGGATGTGTGATGATCCAAAAGGTCATCCCGTATATTTCTAGCTAATTCTGTATTCTGAGGTCGTGAAAACCTCCTTCTATCTTACCTCAATTTACGTGCGCAGTCCGGGTGTGTAGCAGGGAAGACTTTATGTGAAAAACTAATAAAAATGATAATTTTGTATTAGAAATTTGAATAAAGTTGACTTCAGTCAATGTTTTTGGTAAACGAACCCGGACCCTTGATTTGACGGTCCCGGAGGGTCTGTAGGAAAATATGGGACTTGGGCGTATGCCCGGAATCGAATTCCGAGGTCCCAAGTCCGAGAAATGAATTTTTAAAGAAAATTATTTTCTGAAAATTATAAAGGTTTTTGAAAATAAAATTTGAGGTGAAACCTATGATATCGGGCCCATATCATGGTTCCGTAGCCCTGTACAAGCTCGATATGTCTCATATGTGCTATCTGTGAAATTTGGTAAGAAACTGACTTAGTTTGACGTGATTCGGACCTTAAATGCAAAAAATGATGTTTAAAGAAGTTTTGAGAAATTTCAATGTTTTGAGGTTTAATTTGATGCTTATGATGTTATTTTGGTGTTTTGATTACTCGAATAAGTCCGTAGGATATTTTTGAGGTTGTGTGTATATTTAGTTTTGAGCCCCGAGGGCTCGGGTGTGTTTCGGATAGGTTCCGGGTCCATTTTCCCTATTTTGAACAGCTGAAAATTGTCATCTGGTTTCCTTCTATGCGATCGCATAGAAGGATCCGCGATCGCATAGTATCTGACTCGCCCAGTAAATTCCTTCACTGCGATCGCAATAGTTGGTCCGCGATCGCAGAAGCCAACTTACTCCTTATACGCGATCGCATAAGCTGTTCCGCGATCGCGTAGAGCTTTTTAACCCAGCTTCATTTTCCTTCTACGCGATCGCGCCTTGATCCCCGCAATCGCGATTCTTTAAAATCCTGGGCAGATTATAAGTTTTCAAAATCGGGGGTTTCACCATTTTAAACATATTTTGACTTCTAGAACTCGGTTTTGGGCGATTTCTTGTGGGATTTTCACATAAATCGATTGGGTAAGTTTTTTTTCACTAGAATTAAATATATTTCATGAATTAGTTCTTGTTTTTATCATTTAAGTTATTTTTTGGGGTGAGGGGATTGTGGGTTTTGAAAGAAAACTTCAAAAATGAAAATTCATTATTTGAATGACCAAATGTTATCGGAATTGGATAAATTTGGTATGGGTGAACTCGTATCGGAATGGGTAATCGGAATTCGTATAATTTGTCGGGTTTCGAGGTGCGGGCTCGGGGGTCGACTTTTGGGTCGATTTTTATAAATTTGCAAAGATCGAAACTTTATTATTTGGAATCGTTCCTATCGTGCGAGTTCATTGATCTTGAAGTTTGAAATTTATCATTCCATTCTCTCACAGATGGTGAGGACGCGAGCTGTAGATTCTGAGGATGTTACCACAGAGCAGATGCCGCTAGGGGCAGAGGTAGAGGCAGAGGTTGACGAGGAGCTCGTGCCGCAGCTAGAGCACCTTCCAGAGCAACCGTTGAGGAGCCGCTGATTGTTCCAGTTGGGAGGCCGGAGGCGCCTGTTGTTACACCCGGACTTCAGGAGACCTTGGCACAGTTCTGGGATGTGATTGGTATCTTAACTCAGGCGGGATGGATTCCGGGTGCACCAGCTACTTCACAGGGCGGGGGAGGAGCTCAGATTCCCGTCGCCCATACTCTGGAGCAGCGAGATCAGGTTGGTCAGGTTCCAGGTGTCATGGAAGCACAGCCTGGGATCCCAGTTCCGCCCGTGGTTAGGGCAGCAGCATCTGAGGAGGAACAACTTAGACTCAAGAGGTGCAAGAAGTACCACCCTCCTACCTTCAGTGGATTGGCGACAGATGATGCCCAGGGTTTCCTGGAGGAGTGTCACCGCATTCTTCGTACTATGGGTATTGTGGAGACGAGCGGGGTTTCTTTCGTTACATTCCAGCTCAGGGGAGCGGCTTATCATTGGTGGTGGGAACATGAGTTGGGTAGCCCGGCCGAGTCAGCTTCACTTACATGGGGTCAGTTTTCAGATATGTTATTGAGTGAGCTTTTACCTCAGTCCCTCCTAGATGCATGGCGTGCGGTGTTTGAGCGGCTGTGCCAGGGAACTATGTCAGTATCAGAGTATGCCGTCAGGTTCAGTGATTTGGCCAGGCATGTACCTACTTTGGTTGCTACAATTAGAGAGCGTGTTCGCAGATTCATCGAGGGCCTCAGGCGGGATATTCGGTTTAGCATGGCTCGGGAGTTAGAGTAAGATATTTCATTTCAGCAGGTGGTAGGGATTGCTCGCAGAGTTGAGGGCATGCTGGATCGTGAGAGAGACGATAGGCGGGACTATGATAGAGATGTCAGAAGAGGTCAGGAGAGAGTGGGAAGAGAGGTGAGGAGGCCTCGTGGGCCGGAGAGATTTACTGGTCCTTATTATAGAGGCAGGGTACAACACGGTAGAGGTTTTATGGGTCAGCCAGTTCAGTTTGCATTGCCGGCTTCGCATGGGGTTTCAGGTACTCATGGGTCTCAGAGTACTTGGATCGTGCAGTTTCCTCAACCACGTCAGCAGAGAGGTTGTTTTGAGTGTGGAGATATCAGCCACAGGATGAGAGATTGTCCCAGGCTCTGGACAGATGTGTTACAGCAGGGGACTCAAGCTAGTAGAGGGTGCCCAAGAGGGGGACGCCCAGCCCGTTGATGTGTTTCGTATAGTAGGCTGGAGGCCGTTGTACCAGATGTTATAGTACCGGTGTTTTGTTTTGTTACAGAGGGGCACCATTTGTATTTCATTATAGCTCTGTTAGTCGGGACGAGTTCCCTCACTGATGTTTTGTTTATGAGTAAGTTTCATGCTTTGCACTCTACTTTTGTGTTTGCTCCTGTTGGGAGATTTTGTGAGTAGTAGCCCATGTCTATTGTTTGTCTCTATTCAGTATTGAGAGATATGAGACCAGTAGTAAATTCATGTTTTCCAGTACGGGAAGTTTGATGTGATTCCTGAGTATTTTTGTTTACGAGTTGTGATTTTGATACTCCATCGATATGTGAGATCAGCTAGCATTATGATTGTTATCAGCTGAGATGAATTAGTGGAGGAATTTCAATTGGCATGATATATTTTCGGTATGTGATTCAGAGTTGAGGGCGAGGTCCTTGTGATATTTGTGATCCGATATGTTTGGACAGGGCTGAGTACCGCAGTGGAAATTGTATCAGGATGGTATCCTTGTGATTTGTTCATGTGCTTTAGTTCCTTCCTTGTTATGTTGTTGTGTAAGTTAGCATTGATAGAGAGTCGTACCTGTCAGGCTTGTTTGATAGTTTCCTTATGTGTTTCTCCTTTCATATTCAGTCATTTTCGTTTTGTGCTCCTTGAGTTTTATCTTGCAGGGTGTGTGCCCGGTGGTGTTAGTTGTGACTTGGTGATTTGGGTGTCAAGGTTATGAAGTCTTCGTGTTTCTTGCTTTATTATAAGTTTGATGGAGGTTGGGAATATAGTTCTATCGGATATGAGGCTAATTGCCAATGCTGAGTTGATTTCGGGCAGCCATTGCGACCCAAGTGTTATTATGAGCCTATATGTGATGTGCCATATTGTGTGTTCGTGTCTTATGGGTATAGTCATGAGTTGATGCAGCTGGTTGAGGCTAATGTCGGACATGGATTTAGAATTGGGTCTTTTGCAAATGAGTAGAAAGTGAGGAATTGAGGTATGATGCTTATCGATGATGATGAGAAGGCTATATGGCGGTTGTGATGGTGTCATCAGGCTTATTTAGGTTGGGGTGACATGGGATCACCCGCGGGTGTTTGTTGGAAATGCGCAATCAGTGATTGGATGAGTTCAAAGTGAATCTTAGCACGTTCGAGGATGAACATTTGTTTAAGAGGGGGAGATTGTGATGACCCAAAAGGTCATCCCGTATATTTCTAGCTAATTTTGTGTTCCAATGTCGTGAAACCCTCATTCTATCTCACCTTGATTGCGTGCGCAGCTCGGGCGTGTAGCCAGGAAGCCTTTATGTGAAAAATTGATAAAAATAATAATTTTGTATTAGAAATTTAAATAAAGTTGACTTCAGTCAACGTTTTTGGTAAACGGATCCGGACCCATGATTTGACGGTCCCATAGGGTCCGTAGGAAAATATAGGACTTGGGCGTATGCCCGGAATCGAATTCCGAGGTCCCAAGTCCGAGAAATGAATTTTTAAAGAAAATTGTTTTCTGAAAATTATAATGGTTTTTGAAAATGAAATTTGAGGTGAAACCTGTGATATCGGGCCCATATCATGGTTCTGGAGCCCGGTACAGGTTCAATATGTCTTATATATGCTATCTGTGAAATTTGGTAACAAACGGACTTAGTTTGACATGATTCGGACCTTAAATGCAAAAATGATGTTTAAAGAAGTTTTGATAAATTTCATTGATTTTGAGGTTTAATTCGATGCTTATGATGTTATTTTGGTATTTTGATTACTCAAATAAGTCCGTAGGATGTTTTTGAGGTTGTGTGTATATTTGGTTTTGAGCCCCAAGGGCTCGGGTGTGTTTCGGATAGGTTCCGGGTCCATTTTTCCTATTTTGAACTGCTGAAAACTATCATCTGGTTTCCTTCTATGCGATCGCATAGAAGGACCGCGATCGCATAGGGTGTCTGACTCGCCCAGTAAATTCCTTCACTGCGATCGCAATAGTTGGTCCGCGATCGCAGAAGCCAACTTACTCCTTATACGCGATCGCATAAGCTGTTCCGCGATTGCGTAGAGCATTTTAAGCCAGCTTCATTTTCCTTCTACACGATCGTGCCTCGATCCCCGCGATCGCGATTCTTTAAAAGCCTGGGCAGATTATAAGTTTCCAAAATCGAGGGTTTCACCATTTTAAACATATTTTGACTTCTATAACTCGGTTTTGGGTGATTCCTTGTAGGATTTTCACACAAATCGATTGGGTAAGTGTTCTTTCACTAGAATTAAATATATTTCATGAATTAGTTCTTGTTTTTATTAAATTGTGTTTTGGGGTGAGGGGATTGTGGGTTTTGAAAGAAAACTTCAAAAATAAAAATTCATGATTTGAATGACCAAATGTTATCGGAATTGGATAAATTTGGTATGGTGAACTCGTATCGGAATGGGTAATCGGAATTCGTATAATTTGTCGGGTTTCGAGGTGCGGGCCCGGGGGTCGACTTTTGGGTCGATTTTTATAAATTTGCAAAGATCGAAACTTTATTATTCGGAATCGTTCCTTATACGTTTTATATGTATTTTGAAGTTGTTTTAGTTGATTTTGAGCCGTCCGGAGGCCTTCCCACCCGAGAAGTCTATTTTTGAGTACCGGGTTGTCGTCTTTGAGGCAAGTATCTTGCCTAACCTTGTGTGGGGGAATTACTCCTTAGAATTTGAGTCTTCTATGTTGATTGTAGTCCGTGTACACGAGGTGACAAGTGCATGCTCGGACTTATTTGTGGAAAGTTGACCCTTTAGGTATCTTAGATCCTTATATTCGTCGAGTATGAAGTGTCCTTAGCATGATTGAATTTCTTAATTCTAGTGTCATCTTTATTTGCTTAACTGTGGAAGTTCTTACTTTTGGATTTACTCATATTGCCTACTTGACTCCTAATTGACTTATCTGAAGGTTTTATTTCCTTTATTGTCATGCTATATCTTCTTAACTGCGTATCTCAAATTTGCAATCATCTTCATCTCAACCTATAATTGGTTTGGTCTTAAATGAAGTTATGATTATTCTCTGCTGACACACGATTAATAAAGGGTCGTGATATCCGCATTCCACCGAAAATCACGGCACTAATCTCACCCGACATCGACACCAAATCAGTAATCGACTAAAAAGGAGGATTTTTATTTCAATAAATACATTGTAACACGCATATCAAGATAATTAAAACTTTTTTCTCTGCTTCTTAATTATCGAAAAGTTCTTATTTTGACTCGTAGCTCTTCATATATTTTGGTTTCAAATCGAGGGTCTGGTCAAAAGCGAAATTACTGTTAAGCCTAAATTCGAGCCCGGACTCAACATCACAATTGATTTGGTTATCTTATCTTTATTTTATCTATCTAACATTCTTGATTACGTGTAATGAATTAATCTATATATCCTTAAAACCTTGATTTCATTGTTATCCATTTTTAAGGGTAAACATATTTAGAGTAAGCTACTTTTTATTACAAGATAATGCCAAATGCAGATTGTAGCTTCAACCTTGATTCGTAACCTTTTGTAGCTTTCCAAGGCATTGGTATCTTCTTTGTAAAGGATTTTATGTTATGAATGCTAGGCTGGATCGCATCTATCTTCTAAAAGGGTAATTGAGCTGTGAAAATCAAAGATTCATCTGTGTTGTAAGGATTACTACCAACTAGTAATTGAAGTCGTGGTTGAGAGAGATCTGTTTTCATGAGTAGAAATTTGTAAGTCTTCCAAACTTGGTTTAAATTGAATTACTTCATAAAATGAATCGAACAAATTGTTGAACTCACTGCGTATTTACATGAAATAACGCTAAATCAATAAAACTCGGAAAATATTAAAGACACATCCCTGGCCTATTCTACTGTTCTACATCTTCTATTGGATCTCAATCTTAATTCTTGATTTCACCTCAGACTTTCTTCACAGTCAGGTGCATATTTATATCCATATACTAACATCCCAAATTATATACTCCTTATCCATTATTGATTATATCATGACAAGCTGAGAATAGGCCATATGTGGAGATAAGGGTGATAGTGGCGGCACCTCAAAAATACCCTTTCCATCTTCACCCTCCCAAATCGCCGACCAACTTGATGGCGTTAATGGAGCTGCCGGCGCCGGCGCCGGCGCCGGGATTCTTTCTTCTTCTTCTCTTTTTACTTCCTTCTTGATCACTATTTCCTCATTCTCCGTCTCTCTCATCCTTTTCCTGCCTGAGTTCGCCGGCTGTAGAATCTCATTATCTTGTTGCTTAAAGTTTGCAACTTCGAGAGGGAAATTCACTATTGCTTTACTTCCTCTAAGCTTAAACGCCGCCCTGTCATATGCCTTAGCCGCCTCTATAGCAGTGTCAAAGGTTCCTAGCCAAACCCGAGTCCCCTTTCGGTTCGGGTCACGAATCTCGGCTGCAAACTTTCCCCAAGGCCGTTGCCTAACTCCTCTGTAATGCTTCTTCTCGGTTGGAACAACCTCCTGCTGCTTCATTGGTATCGCAATGTTAAGAGAAGGCTTGCGTTCTTTGAAGCTCGTTTGCTTCGGAGAATTTGAACTAATACGAGCGGCGGAAACATTTGGTTTTGTCTCAAACTCAAAGCTATCAAACTCTGTTTTTGAATTGGTAAAGATGGTTGAGATATCAAGATTGGAACTTTGGGCTGTGTCGGCATAGTTGAGAGTTGGTTGAAAGGAAAAAGTCTCGTTATTGAGCTCAGAAGCAATGGAGTTTAAAGATTCAGAAGAGGAGGAGCTTTGAGAATAAAGGACTGGTTGGGGACAATAATGTTCCATGAAAACATTATCATCAAGAAGATGTTGCCTAATTAAATCAAGTGTAGTGCAATTCTCTTGTGGTGATGATGCCATTAATTTTGATATTTAATTTAGTGAAAACAAGATAGTAATTTTCTTAAGACGGCGGAAGGGGATTTCAAGAATTCAAAGTTGGAGGGGATATTGATTATTGAGTTGAGTGGAAAAAAAGTGTGTCCCGGAGGATTGTTATAAAGAGCGGAAATTTGAGGAGGAGGAGGTTTCATAGGAGGCTTCTTAGTTGGAGAAAAGAAGCATCGTGTTCGTGTGGCCTAATCCATAAACATTAATTATTTGTGCTACTTGTTGACTGTTTCACAAAACAATATATTACCAATTACTAGTTTGTTTCAAATTAGACGAGTTAGTTTCTTTCTTTGGTATGTTCCAAAATGAATGATAGTAATTTAATTTTAAACTTTTTATTTTAGTTATCTTACCTTTAATGAAATTTTTTTATAATTATACAAATATTATGATCCTACAAAACTTTTACCCTTAAACCTTTTAAAATTATTAATTTCAAAAATCTTTTTTTTTTCCTCTTAAATTTAGTGCTAGAGTCAAACTAGTTCATTTGAATTAAAATAGAGAAAGTATTATTTACTATTATGTTATATACTTAAAGAAAATGTTGTGTGGCAACAAAGTGATGATGTTTTCTTTTATGTCTTTTTTGTTGGGAGTATTAAATTGGGAATGATGGATGTCTCATCACTTCCACCAATAGTCCTATTTCCAGGCTACTTCGTTTCTCTCTTCTTCCTCTTTTTTCACTTTCTATTTTTAGTTCTGTTTGATAGTCAGCTGTTTTTATGGATGTAACAAGGGAAAAATTTTATACACCAAAATATTTATACAAATCTAATAAATGTATGGCATAACTTTAATAATAATGTTCATGTCCAGACACAACTATATATATATATATATATATATATATAGTTGTGTCTGGACATGAACATTATTATTAAAGTTATGCCATACATTTATTAGATTTGTATAANTATATATATATATATATATATATATATATATATATATATATATATATATATATATATATATATATATTCACCTCAATTTTGTAATTAATTTTCCTTAGAATTTAATTAACATTAAGTGCATCATGTAAAATAAAACTGTATTTTTTTGCTCATTCCAACAAAAAACAATCTGAGCAGAGAAAAGAAGAAAACATTACGCTGTACCTCTAATAAATGACAAAAAAGAAAAATAATAGATGAATATTTAACGGTCTTTTAATTTCCCGGATTAACTCCTTCTTGCGCTTGTTAGGACTCAATTTTATCAATGAATAAGAACGTACATCCGTTTAAGGGCCCGTTTGGCAATAATAATTTTTTCATTTTTTTCCAAAAATTTCTACTTTTTTTTTTTTTTTTGGAATCATTGTTTTTCCATGAAAATTTTAAATTTCACTTGATGTTGTATTTCAAAAAAATTCGAAAACTTGAAAAACTCCAAAAAAGCTATTTTTAAATTTTTTTACTTCAAATCAATCACAAAAATTTAAAAACAACTCCAAATTATGTTCATGTCCAGACACAACTCTAATTTTCAAATGTCATTTTCACTTTTTTCCAAAATTTTACAATTCATATGTCCAAACACCCACTAAATCTCTGTCAAGTTTCAGAATCTGGCTGAACAATTATTTCATTTGTTTGTGTCACTTTTTTCTTTTTTAGTCAAGAAAAATGACATTCTTTATGTTTAAAAAATAATTTATTTTAAATTTTTTTATTTTTACTCTTAATAACATGATTTTATTGCCACAAAAATATTGCTATGATTTATTACAGATTGTGCATTCCAAAAGTGTGTTCTTTTTAAAAAAAGAATTTATGCCTAATCAAACACTTTCACATACATTGAAACAAGGAAATAAACCAACAACAAGGGTTCTAGTGGAGTGGTAAGTATTCCTTCATCCTTGACCAGAGATCTCGGGTTCGAGCCTGTATATGGAGTCGCCTTTGTTAGGGAGCGCTTTACCTCCAACGTTGGACTTTCCGACGCGAATCTGGATTTAGTCGGTTCGGTTCGGTTGTGAATGTCATCGATTTGGCATATCAATTATTTGTTTATAAATATGCTAAACCAATAATCGAACCGATAAGATATTCGTTTTCGATTAATCGGTATGGAACATTATTGATTCGGTTATCTGTTTATTATAACATAACTCAATCTAGATTCTAATGGGAAGAAGCAATAAAGGATAATGTGCATTGTATAAAGAATATGATAAATTTTCTCGACTGTTGTAACCCTCTCAGAGAAAATATGATAAACCTTACACATTGTTTCTCCATGTGTTGAATGATAAATTTGGAAGGATTACAATAGTAGATCAAGAATTGGGAGAATCGGAAAATTTATATGCCTAGATCATATTTTTATAAAGTTTATTGAGTTATCGGTTAAATCGTTAATAAAATTGGATAACCCAAGACCCGAACTGATAACCTAATAATAAAATAACACTAAATCGTTACTGAACCGTTTACTCAATAATCTAATATCAATAACCTCATAAACTTTTTTCAGTTCAGGTTATCGAGCATAACCGATACATGCCCAGCCCTACTTCTAACTTCTGCATAAGTAGCCCGTTTCCACAGGCTCCATCTTTTGCCTAGAAATCTGCTGCTAGCTACATTTGCTTCCCTAAACAAATGGCCAAATTTAGGTTCAAACTGAATTTGAGATCACTTGTCTGCATCAGTTTAACGGTTGGTGGTTGAAACATTTTCCCAACTTTTAATTTGGATGGGTAATTTCCGAGAAAGTTTGTTTTAACACATGCATGAATATGAGAATGTGAGTGTGGTTATAATTTTCTATAGTCAAAAGAAGGAAATTAAAAATCTACAACTCACTTTGTAGATGTAGAAAGAGGATGAAAATGATTTCTTAAAAAGAGTTTGGTCATTCATGTGTTGAACACATAGCAATAGGTCAATCATTACACAATTGATTCTTTAGGGTTTCGTAAATACACTACTAAATCTTAGGAAAACTGGTCATCAAAACCAAATAAGAAGATTAGTCAACATTTTCTCTTACTAACTAGGAGTAATATATTAAGAACTAATGAGGTACTTTTAGCATTCTAAGTCGTACAGAAGCAAATCAAAGACCTGATCGATCAGAAGGTTTTATTTTTTTATAGTAACACGGGGTACCCCGTTATTGATGAGTTTTGGTTTTTATCCTTTGGTTAAGCACATTTAATCTTTAATTAACTCAAAATGTGTAGTTTTTGTCCCTTTATAGACGAAATCTTATATTTACACTATTTGTAGAGCTAATTATCCTATAAAAATAAAGAGTGATAACACAAATTTAATATAACACGTGGATAAATAAATAGTTTAATAATCAATAATCCATTAAATTTGTCAAAGTTCACAACCATGAGGATCAAAAGTGCACATTGCAATTAATTGAAGGTTATTGTGNTATATATATATATATATATATATATATATATATATATATATATATATATATATATATATATATATATATATATATATATATATATATATATAGTATTTTGTATCTTAAATTGTATTTCATTTTTTGAAATATTCATCAATTACGGCATGTCTATCTTCTGAAAATGTACACATTTCATTATAATGGGCATCTATTTTAAGATTTATTAGTTGAAAAAATTATACAAATAAATATAAAGACATCCCTCTAGATTTGCTTTTATAATACTCAGTTCCTTTGTTGTTTGGAACATTAATTATGTTTACCTCTATATAGATATTTATGAAACAAAACTTCGGATGAATTTTCAATAATAAAACTCCACAGTTAGGGTTTTTAGGCTTGAGTATTACTCCATATTCCAAGTTTTGCAACATAAATCACTGCTTTAAAAAGGAGGAGGTTGCTATATTGCTATACTATAGGCAAGTTTCAGGTCTTTCTTGAGCATTATCATAGCAATTGCACTAGAAATTTGTTGGGGTTTTAAGCTTAATTTAGCTTAAAAGAAGGCGAATGGAAAATGGAGGGAATGAAATATTTGAGTTTCTCTCCTTGACAAAGGGACATTGTCCTATATTGGAAGAGGAAAAAGTTTTTGATGGGTATATATACAATTGCTCTTCTTCTAGCTCTTAAAGAGTTAAGAAGAAGGCAAGCCTTGCGCCGTCGTCATCGTCGCTCAACTTCGGATTCGGGTTTATACTCACTGTATTTGTGTTATACTCACTGTTCTGGAGACTAAAACCTTTGAGGTTTTTTACTCCATTGGAGATTAAATTCTACGTGATTTTAATGTTTGTGCCATTCTTTTACAGAAATGAAGAATGCCAACGGGAACCAGACTGTTCCTATGGTGACTGCCAATGCATCGACAAGCCGAACAACACCGGTATTGGCACCGGCAGAAAAATTCAAAAAAATTTCCGGGATTGATTTCAAGCAGTGGCAGCAGAAGATATTCTTCTACTTGACGACTTTAAGTCTACAAAAGTTCATTCATGAAGATGTTCATGTTCTGCCCGACGAAACTCCAGAAAATGAACGCTTTCTCTTGACTGAGGCGTGGAAGCATTCTGATTTTTTATGCAATAATTACATTCTTAGCGGACTGGAGGACGATCTATATAACATCTATAGTAATGTGGAGACGTCCAAAGAATTGTGGGTTGCGCTTGAAAGAAAATACAAAACGGAAGATCCGGGGCTAAAGAAATTCGTTGCCACTAAATTTTTGGACTACAAAATGGTAGATAGCAAGTCTGTTATTACCCAAGTCCAGGAATTGCAAGTGATTATTCATGATCTCCTTGATGAAAGTATAAGTCAAATTAATACTGATGTTGAATGTATTAATTATATTGGTTTTACTAATAGAATTTCCATTGAAGGTCTTGTCATCAATGAAGTATTCCAAGTTGCAGCGATTATTGAGAAGTTTCCTCCTTTGTGGAAGGACTTCAAGAATTACTTGAAACACAAACGCGAGGAGATGTTGCTTGAAGATGTCATTGTTCGGTTGAGAATCGAAGAGGACAACAAAGCTGCTGGAAAGAAAGGCCGTGGAAACTCAACAATAATGGGAGCAAACATTGTTGAAGATGCTCCTCAAAATAATAGAAAGATGAAGAAGGCGTCTGGACCGAAAAGCAACCCAAGCAAGAAGCAGTTCAACAGAAATTGCTACAACTGTGGAAAAGTTGGACATAGATCTGCAGATTATCTTGCTCCAAAGAAAGACAAGAAGAAGGGTCAAGCAAACATGGTTGAAAAGCACGAAGATGTTGATGACTTGTGTGTTATGCTTTCTGAATGCAACCTGGTGGGAAATCCTAGGAGTGGTGGATTGATTTTGGAGTCACTCGCTATGTTTGTACTGTTAGAGAAGCATTTGCTACATATGCTCCTGTTGGACCCGAAGAGACACTTTCTATGGGAAATTACGACCAAAATTGAAGGATGTGGGAAGATATTTCTGAAAATGACTTATGGCAAGGTGGTGACTCTAAACACCGTCCTTCATGTTCCCGAGATTAGGAAGAACTTAGTATCTCCTAGACTTCTCGTTAAGAACGGGTTTAAATGTGTTTTTGTATCTGATAAGGTTGTAGTAAGTAAGAATGAAATGTTTGTAGGAAAATGTTACCTTACTGAAGGCCTTTTCAAGCTGAATGTAATGGTCGTTGAGAATAATAAAATTTTAGCTTCTTCTTACTTATTTGACTCAAATGATTTATGGCATATACGTTTGGGTCATATTAATTATAAAACCTTGCAAAAAATGATTAATTTGGAAGTACTGCCTAAGTTTGAATGTGACAAATCAAAATGTCAAATATGTGTGAAATCTAATTATGTTAAACATCCTTATAAGTCAGTTGAAAGGAATTCAAATCCTTTAGACTTAATTCACACAGATATTTGCGACATGAAGTCAATACCATCTCACGGTGGAAAGAAGTATTTTATAACTTTTATTGATGATAGTACTTGATATTTCTATGTTTACTTACTTAATCGTAAAGATGAAGCAATAGACGCATTCAAGCAATACAAAAATGAAGTTGAAATGTAACTTAACAAGAAAATCAAAATGATAAGAAGTGATAGGGGTAGTGAATATGAATCTCCTTTTGAAGAAACCTGTTTAGAATATGAAATTATTCATCAAAAAACGGTCCCTTACATGCCCCAATCCAATGGGATTGATGAAAGAAAGAATTGTTCATTAAAGGAGATAATGAACGCATTGTTGATAAGTTCTGGTTTTCCGCAGAATTTGTGGGGGGAAGCCATTCTTACGGCTTACCGGATACTAAATCGAGTACCCCATAGCAAAATGCAATCCATACCATACAAAAAATGGAAAAGGAAGAAAATCCAACTTGAATTATTTTAATGTGTGGGGGTGTTTGGCAAAGGTGCAAGTTCCTAAACCCAAAATGGAAAAATAGGACCGAAAATCGTTGATTGTATTTTCATAGGATATGCGACCAATAGTAAAGCATATCGATTTCTGGTTCATAAATCAGAAAATCCCGACATTAGTAACAATACGGTTATAATATCAGATAATGCTGAGTTCTTTGAAAATATATATCTGTATAAAAGGGAATGTGAGTCGATTGGTGAATGATCTAAACGACCTAGAGAAGAAACAAAATAAAGTACATTTAATCAGGAGGATCCAAGACGTAGCAAACGTCAAAGAAAGTCTACTTCATTTGGACCAGAGTTTGTGACTTTCTTATTGGAAAATGAGCCTCGAACATTTAAAGAATCTATGTCTTCTTCGGAAACATTATTTTGGAAAGAGGTAGTCAATAGTGAAGTAGAATCCATATTGAATAACCATACATGAGAATCAGTTGATCTTCCTCCTGGAAATAAGCCGTTGGGTTCTAAATGGATTTTTAAGAGGAAAATGAAAGATGATGGCACTATTGATAAATATAATCCAAGACTTGTGGTCAACGGGTATAGACAACGAGAAGGTCTTGAATATTTTGATATATACTCTCCCGTTACAAGAATTACGTCCATACGAATGTTAGTAGCATTAGCTATAGTTTATGGTCTTGAAATTCATCAAATAGACGTTAAGACGGATCAAATAGACGTTAAGACGGCCTTCTTAAATGGAGATTTGGAGGAAGAAATCTACATGGAACAACCTGAAGGGTTTGTGATTCCTGGTAAAGAAAAGAAGGTATGTTGACTTATTAAGTCCTTTTACGGACTAAAACAAGCAGCCAAACAATGGCATGCAAAATTTGACCAAACAATGTTGTCAAATAGTTTTAAGATAAATAAATATGATAAATGTGTGTACATTAAAAAGTTCCAAATCACATAGTCATTTTTTGCTTATATGTGGATGATATGTTGATAATGAGTAATGACATTGCCAACATAAATGCAACTAAGTGTATGCTACCTAGAAAGTTTGATATGAAGGACTTGGGAGTTGCTGATTTAATTCTGGGGATTAATATCCAAAAGATTCTTCAAGGTATGACATTGTCACAATCTCATTATATTAAGACAATATTTGGAAAGTTCAAGCACTTAGATTTTAAAGTTGCAAAGACTCCAATTGACTTGAATTTTGCATTAGCAAAGAACAAAGGCTAAAACATATCACAATTGGATTATGCTCGCGTGTTGGGATGCTTAATGTATATCATAAATTTTACACGACCAGATATAACTTGTGCTATAAGTAAATTGAGTCGATATACGAGTAATCCAGGTCAATATCATTGGATAGAAATGAAACAAGTTTTGGGATATTTAAACCATACCCAAGACTTTGCTTTGCACTACAGTAAATATCTTGCTGTGATTGAGGGATATTGTGATGCAAATTGGATCACTGGTTCAATTGATTCCAAGTCCACAAGTGGAAGTGGAGGAGCGGTATCTTGGAAGTCGTTCAAACAAACTTGTATTACCCCCTCTACAATGGATACTGAGTTCATAGCCTTAGATAAAGCTGGTGAAGAAGTTGAATGGCTCCGAAATTTCTTGGAAGACATTCCCTTTTGGCCCAAACCGTTGGCACCAATATGCATAAATTGCGATAGTTAAGCGGCAATTGGAAGGGCTGGACCCTTATGTATAACGTAAATTTTGTCATATACGAGCGAAGACATATAACTGTTAAGCAATTACTCTCTACAGAAATTATCACGATTGACTACGTAAAGTCAAGTGATAATGTGTCGGATCCACTTACAAAAGGCTTAACTAGAGAGGTAGTTGAGAAATCATCGAGGGGAATGAGACTATGGCCGAGAACAAGTCATTGTGACGGTAACTCTAACTGGAGATCCCAAGATCTAAGTTAAGGAGATCAAACAAAGTCATTAATGACGGTTCAACATTGTTAAATAAATATTGGTCCATTCTCGTGATGAGACAATGTTTAGTAACAAGGATAAAATATTAAGGCTTTTTAATAATTTCTAAATTTGATACGGGGTATATCAAATAGTGTATCTACGAGATGACACATTTAGGAATCACCTATGTAAGTGTGAAATGTTAGCCGCTTTAAGGAGAATTTTGTAAGGTCCGTTTTCTATGCACTTATGAAACCAGGCGGTGTTCATGACTGAAACGAACACAACAATGAGAACCAAAGACGGTTAAGGGCTGATTGTGTGACTTATGGTTGTCTAAGTATACAACAAAGTTTGAAGGTTCAAAGATATCAAATCTACCGATTGACCGAGTATATCCGACATAAGTTCACTATGGAAAGTTCAAAGGGAAACCTACTTATCCCGATGCAATTAATCCTTGCTTGCGAATCACAGAGTTTTTCATGCATATTTCCGTGATATAGCCATTCCCCATTCATGTGGGAGATTATTGAGTTTTTAAGCTTAATTTAGCTTAAAAGAGGGTGAATGTGAAACAGGGGAAAATGAAATATTTAAGTTTCCCTCCTTGACAAAGGGACATTGTCCCATATTGGAAGAGGAAAAGGTTTTTGATGGGTATATATACAATTGCTCTTCTTATAGCTCTTAAAGTGTTAAGAAGAAGGCAAGTCTCGCGCGGTCGTCGTTGTCGCTCGCTCGCTCGCTCGGCTCGGCTCCGGCTCCGGCTCCGGCTTCGACTTCGGCTTCAGATTCAGATTCAGATGTGGTCAAATGATCGATCGATTGATTAATCGTTTGAACCAAATTTATTTGTTAATAGTAAATATTAACATAATATTATTAAATATCCGTTTTTTGTAAATGAAAAAATAAATATTAAATCCAACGAAAAATTAAGTGTCCGTTTTCCGTTATCCGTTTTCCGTTTTTGTAACGGAAAATTAAGTTTCCTCCGCGTTTTGACTTCCCGATTTATTGTTGCGTAAATAGCCATTCATGTTATGTCCGTTTTACGTAAACAACCCTTCCGAAGAGTTGTACCTCTTCAATTTGAGCTTAACATTGGCTATAAATAGCAGTCCATTCTCTGAGATTTTCCATATGAATTTCTGAGTTCTCCTCCTTTCTGCTACATTGTTTTAATTACAAAGAAAGCAACAGTAAGTGTGATTTGCTACCGATCATTGTGTTCGCTGAAACACTGGGGTTTGAAGTACCGTTACACCAGTGTTATAATTCGTTCTATCCTGGGAGGAAATAATCCACAACCTTGGGTACTAGGAGGGGATTAAGTTCCTTAAGAAAACACTGTGAATTCAGTGGGCTCGGATTAAATTATGTTTATTTTACATTTATATTTATATGCTATTTTATCTTCTCCAAAATTATTTTATAAATATAATTTACTAACAAAATTTAATGTCTTACCCATTATATTACTCGTTCAGTTTTGTCACACCCCACCAATTTGGTTTTGCGAATTTAAAATTCCTAATTCCCATATCATGTAACCATCTATATAAATAAATATATATGATGATAACCAATTAAACTTTCATTGGTATATCACAAATCTTAACCTTAGAAGTTAGTTGTGTACAATCTCAAGATTTAAATGTGGGCAACAGGAATCTTCTTCAAATTGCTTCTTTAATTTCAGTGAAACATGAGTCGATTGAAACAAAAAATAAGTTAGTTTCCTCCAAGAAGTTTAATATATTCAAGATCGATTAACTCATATCCATAATACAATGCATGGTAGACTTTGTCACCCATTTGTAGGAAAAATTGCGAAACAAAGAGAGCACTCATAGATGGTGAAAGAATATGTTAGGTTTTAATTAATATGAGAATAAGGGAAATTAAAAAAGAAAAGAAGGCGTATTACAAAATGACCGTGTAATTAAGTTAACAGCGTCGTTATATAGTCGTACGTAGTTTCAAAGTAAGAAAATGTTCCTTTCCAATACAACATTTTCATTAAGCGTTGAGCATTAAATCATGTTTAGCCAAAAACCTAAAAAAATAATGTTGAACTTTCAAGGTAACTCAACACATAAGAATTGTGTTCAGAAAGAGGGTTTGGTTCATGTGTGAACAATATTAAGGGGTCGTTCGGTTCGATAGATAAACAAAAATAATTTTGGGATAAAAATTTAGTACCGTTGTTTGGTTCATAATTCTAAGATAAATTATTTCAGGATTTTAAATAGACTGAGATAACTTATACTTGTTAGGGGGTGGAATAATAATCCCAAGATAAGTTATCTCAGAATAAACCAGTAAAATTGAAAATCTCAAGATTAATACAACATATAAAACAATCTAACTCGTCATGGGAAAGCACCTTGGTAGCTTTGCCCTCTCGCAGAGCCATCGGTATCCCTGATAAAAAGAATCAAACGTCCGAATGAATGCTACATCAGGAGCCGAGTTTAATTCACTCCCGGTGACCTGCCGTCGTAACAACACTGTGGGCGAAAGTGACTAAATAAAAAGCAATATCAATATAATTAATCTCAATATAACTAATTCCAACATAATCAATTTTACCGTATCTTGTCTTCAACCCAAACGACCGCTGACTGTCTTATATGCGCCTTGATAAGTACGTACACAAATAATACTCTATCTGTTTCAATTTATGTGAACTTATTTCTTTTTTTGTCCGTTTAAAAAAGAATGATTCCTTTTTAAATCTGGTAATAATTTAGCTTAAATTTATAATTATACCCTTAATGAGAAACTTTTATAAACACACAAATACTCTGAGTCCTTTTTTGACTTGTTTAGAACTATAAAATTTTAAAAAATTTTATTTTTTTTTAACTTTGTGTCTAATCAAACAAATTCACATAAATTAAAACGAAGGAAGTATAAGGGTTAAAAAATTAGTAGGCCGCTAGAGAACATAAAACATGGCACGTGCGCTGACCAATAGGGACCTCATCATCTTTATTGCTTCGCTTGAGACATACTTTTCAACTACTTCGTATTATTTTATTTTTATTTAAAAGAGATATACGAATAATAATAAGATATAGGCAACATATTTGACTTCAATGCAATATAAGCATCCTTTCNTTTTTTTTTTTTTTTTTTTTTTTTTTTTTTTTTTTTTTTTTTTTTTTTTTTTTTTTTTTTTTTTTTTTTTTTTTTTTTTTTTTTTTGTTGTTGGTTTTTTCATCATTTGGGAATTATCCTAGGTAGTTTCTCCCTTGCGGCTCCTACCTTTGTCTTTCCTTTTCGCTTTCTAATTTATTCATACACATAGGGTATTCATTTATTTACCTTGTAGGTTCACGTATTATATCATGATTCTTATATCAATCACGTAAGTATAGGAAAGAGATATCGCTTGATAATGTAATATTTCTTCTTTTTCAATTTATGTTTTATCCTTTATTTAAAAAAAATATTTTCTTATTTAGAAATAATTTAATTTTAAACTTCTTACTTTACTGTTAATAAAATAATTTATAGTTACGCACACAAATGATTTGATTTAGACCATAAATTTTAAAAATTTACTTTTTTTCTTAAACTTGTGACAAATTAACACCGCCATATAAATTAATAGGAAGGAAGTGAGTAATTTCTGATGGGAATGTTGCATATTTAACGTCCCTAAGGAAAAAATATACGCTGTTCGCTATTACATTTAGTCATGATTTCAATCCCATCTCAATGAACTTGGACTTTTACTTGTTCATCTGTAATAGTTCCTCATTACTTTTTGTGTTGCCGTAAAGTTCTTTTATAGGTAATTATTCGAGGTTATATTGTAACACTATGCCTGATAAAATGTTAAATATTGCAGTCATTTTAGAAAATATAAGTATGATGCAGATAAGTTGTACTTCGTGAAATTCTTGAAAGTGGCAATGACTATTTAATTAATCTTAGTATTCAGGTAAAAGATTTTTTATTCCAGCCGCAATATTTTTCCCACCAAGTGAAATCATTTCAATCTCAATTTTCTCCCAAAGATGTGACACTTGTGGAGTTTATCGCTATAGAAATATCGCTCCAACTTTTCAAAAGTATCTCTCCATCAAAAATATTTAAACTACTCTTGAAAAATCTACTCTTTTAAGTGATAAACCCGATTTATCACACATATGATCTTATCGACGATAAAAATTTACGTGCATCTAATACTTAGACGGCCTATTTCTGTCCGTTAATCATTCAGAAACAAATATTTTCCTGTTCTACTTTATATGGAATTACTTATTCTCATTTTGAAACGTGTAAGAATTTCAACAAAAATTAAAAAGGAAACAAATCTAGATAAATAAAAAAATATAATAAAAGTCAAATTCAATATCTTAAACTTTTGTTTATTTTTAAGTGAAATACCATCGTCTAAGATGGAAGCAATACACTAGTAAAAGTTGGACAAAGAAATTCCGTCATTTAAGCAAATATCAATTCTGTGACACAATTGTACCGGCAAAATATCTTGATTTGACCGCAACAGATTCTGAGGAGTATCATTTTTGTACAGATTAGGACTTTTGGAATTGCCCGATTTAAAGATATTCTATGTGAAATGGGGTTTTTAATCATAAATGAATGAAAGATTTGAAAGTAATAAACTTCGGCTAAACATTTTGAAATTTTAACTTAATCATTTGGAAGATAAATTAGCAGGGGTTATTTATACATCATGCCTTTTATCATTTTAAAATTAAGAAAATAATCTTTTTAGATCTTTTATGTGTAAAAATAAATTTTCATATAAAAAATTAATAGGGTCATAAAACTAAAAATAAATTTGTAAAGAGCTATAAACCTAATTTAGTAGAAGTCCAACGTAATGTCGCGAATTGAAATATAAACTAAAAATTAGAGAATTTGTAATCTCTTATTGCTCGATAAAGACAAATGGATAGGTGAGTTGTTATGACATCCTAGTCACAAGTTTTCATGCATAAATTCTTTAATTTCCTGTATTATTAGGTTTCCGTCTACTGCATTTTCATATTACATCAAGTTATTGATTTGAATATTTACAATTCTCGGTTGGCACGTTTATCCCTTGTTGGAAAGTAGAAATTTCAATGCAGAAGCTGAATAAGGAATATAGAAGAAGAGAAGCATTTTCACATTGAACAAACAACTTCAAATATATGTGTCGTCTTCCAAATCAAGGTTGAGGGATGGATCTGTTGAATTTTACATTAAAATCATCATGAACGCCAAAAATTTCTACCACAAATTTTCAACTTTTTTCAGGCATGAACCAAAATAATCTAATCACTAAGTAGACTAGACTCATGTCACACCTCCCTTTTCCGGAGGAGGAAATGGAGTTTTATTTTATTTTATTTTATTTTTTATCTAAGTAACATTATTAGAATAGGAATTATTTTTATTAGTTTTTAAGAGTCGCCACTTGAAATTGAGTTATGGTGGTATTTCAAGTTATCAATTATTTAAGTTCCTAATCAAGGAAAGTTTTGAATCCTTTTTATGGTCTGCGAATATAGAATACCGGGTAAAAACTTTTGTTGACGGGGAAGAAGGTGTGAGGCACTTTTCAAATCCTGTTATTCTAGTACGATCGCTTAATTAACTTAAACCTGGCTTAAACTAATTTTGGATAAATCTATGTTTATGGATTTTCATGTTTTTACCTTTATCTGCTTGTAATTGCTTGATTATTGAAATTATGAAAATTATCTTGAATGAGTAATGCATATGTGTCCTTGTCCTATTAGCGTGTAGAAAATCATACCACGGATACATGTACATATTCAGGACATTATATTATTTTAAATGATTTTAGTTAATCCATATGAACATGTGCTTTGCCCTTTAAGTTATGGATCATAATTTGTGACGACCCGATAGGTCGTTTTGAGTACTAACTTCTTTTTCTATGTTTCGAGACCTCTCATCGCTTTATTTGATGATATATGACTTGCGTGCATGATCTGTGTCGCTTTTCCGAAAGCTTTTATGTGAAATTTTAAAGAAAATATTATTTTTGACTTTAAAAATAACTCGAGTTGACCACGGTCAACGTTCTTGGTAAACGATCTTAGATCGGTATTTTAACGATTTTGGTAGGTTCATATGATGTTTTCGGACTTGTACACATGTTTGGTTGGGGTCTCTGGAAACCCCAGTGCATTTCGTCGCGTTATGTGGAAAGTTAGAAAATTGAGTTTTAAACTTTGAAAATATTGAGTTTTAATGATCGATTCTTGATATTTGACGTTACTTTGATGATTTGAGCTAGCGATCCAGTTTGTATGATGTTATTACACTTGTGTAAATGTTCGGTATGGATCCAGGGGAGTCGGGTGAGTTTCAAATTGATTTCAGATCATTTTTGGCCTTGTAGAGTTAGTTGTTTTTCTATTGTATCTAGGTGCTTTGCAATTGCGAAGCGAAAATCTGGAACAGGTACGTGAATGCGAGGAGAAGCTCGCGAACTTGAAAGCTTGGGGTTACTGACCTCCGTGACCTCCGTGAATGCGGCAGTCCTCATGCGAACGCGTATGCTTGGGATCTTTGAGGAAGGCAGATGAGGTCTTCATCACGAAAGCGGCCTTGTGAACGAGAATGCAAAGGCTTGTGGGGTGATGCCTTCGCGAACGCAGTGCCAGCCTCGTGAACGTGAAATCCAATTGGCTTGTGTACTTCGCGAATGCGGCAGGTGCTCCGCGAATGCGAAGATCACCTGACTCCCAGTTATATTAAAAGATGAAAATCGATATTTGACCATCTTTCACCATTTTAAGACCTAGGTCACGGATTGGAGAGATTTTCATCCCAACATCATTGGGTAGTATTTTTCATCTAGTTTTGATTTATTTTCATAAACACCCATAGATTTTTATCCTTAAATTTAGTAGTTTAAAGGCAAAAATTAGGGGTCTTAGATAGAATTTAGAGATTTTGAAAATTAAGATTTAGATATCAAATCGAGGTCAGATTTCGAAACGAATCACATATTCGGGTTTGGGAGTGAACACGTAATTGGAATTTGGTCGGATCTCAAATTTTGACTATTGTGATGACCCGATAGGTCGTTTTGAGATTTATCCTCTATTCTCATATTTCGAGATCTCGAGTATCTCTGTTTAGCATTCCTCGATTTGCATGCACATGCCGAGTCTTTTTCCGAAAAAGCTTTTATTTGAAAATTTAAGAAAATGTGAATTTTTATCTTTAAAATGACTTGAGTTGACTACGTGTAAACGGACCCGGATCAGTATTTTGACGGTCCGTAGCGTGATTTGAGACTTGGGCATATGCCCAGAATTGAATTCGGAAGTCCCTAACTTTTTTTGACTCATTTTACCGAAAACTAGAATTTTTGAAAGTTGAAGAATTTATAAGTTTGACCGTAAGTTGACTTCTTAGCTAACGGGTTTGGATTTTTTGTTAAATCAGTCCAATTCGGCATTTATTTGACATAATTCGGACACTTAAACGTGATTCTAGTGTTCTTGAATTTCACTTTGAACCATTTGTTTTGAGGATTAATTCGTAGATTTAGATGTTATTTTGGTGATTTGATTGCGGGAGCAAGTTTGTATGATGTTATTACACTTGTGCATGTTTGGTTTGGAGCCCGAGGGGCTTGGGTGAGTTTTAGATAGGCTACAGATTAATTTTGGACTTTCCAGAATAGCCGATGCCTTCTCTGTTGCTGGTGTGGTCGGCAGATCTCGCATTTGCGAGGTCTGGCTCGCAATTGCGAGCCTCGCTCTTGTGACCAAGTGTTCGATCTTGCGAGCATGGGCTAGATTGGGGAGTCTCGCATTTTCAAGGAGAAAGTTTGCACTTGCGAATGAGAAGTTGCCGCTTTTGCGAAGACAGATTCGCATTTGCGACTCAATATGTTCCTGGGTAACCTTCGCATTTTTGAAGGATTGGTCCATATTTGCGAAGGCTGGGGTTTCAAATTTTCAAACCAAATTCCGCATTTATGATCTATGTGAGTCTGAGAAAGTGTTCGCATTTGCGACCTCTTTCTGGCATTTGTGATGTACGCAAAAACGAATAAAACATCGCAATTGCGACATTTGCAACTCGGTAACAGAGGAGAAAATTGAGATTTAGCTCATTTCTCACAATGTCTCAACCCTAAACACCCTAAAAGCGATTATCCAATTGACTTTTCTTTCTAAATTCATTGGTAAGTGACTTTAATCCACTTCTTTTCAATTACCCATTACATTTCATGAGATTTCAACATCAAATTTAGGATTTTCATGGTAGAAATTAGTGATTTGGGTAGAACTGGGGATTTTTAAAAATTTGAGATTTAGACATCAAATTGAGGTCAGATTTCGAAACAAACCACATAACGGTCTCGGGGGTGAATGAGTAATCAGATTTCGGTCCGAATCTCGATTTTGACTAAGCGAGCCCGGGGTTGACTTTTATTGACTTTTTCAAAAATGATCTAGATTGAACCTCTTTCGTTCGTGGGTAGTTTCTAAGGATTAAATAGTTTGATCAATAATTTTCTAGATTTTCTTGGTATGGAGGCTTGTTCAAAATGCAAGGCCGTGGTTGATTAATTGCTTGAGTTGCGGCGTGAGGTAAGTGTGGGTCTAACCTTGATTTGAGGGATGAACCCTTGAACTTCTTGTTGTGTGCATTATCTGGGAAATGGCGTATATGCGAGGTGATGAGTATATATCTGCGTTGTATTACTTGTTCCATGCTTTTGTTACTTTATTGTATATCTTGTTACATGCCTTAATTGCTATATGCTTAGTTGACTTCCATGCCATAACTGTTACTTTTTATTTAGCTACACTTGTATTAAATTATCCATCCCTTTCATAATTTCATCCTTAATTGCTACTTGCCTCTAATTTTTTTCCTTGCATCATCTAAATTGTCTTATGTCTTTCTTGTCTTATAGTTTCGTGACATGTGTTGTCTTTAATCATGTAGTTTCTTTTGTATGACTTGTTAAATGGATAGATATTGTGGATTTGGTAGAGTTAAGACATTCGAGTTGTTCAAGACTCTTTGATTATCATGATATCCTCCATTCCTTTGTACATTTGCTCTCTTGATGTAGAACTTTCTTGTAAATCCTGGCTGTTGAATTGCTATTGTTAATTGAAATTGTTTGGGGAGCAGGTTGCACGCTGCAACAGAAATTGAAAGGTAATGAATTGAAATGGTAGAATAAGGACGGATTATGATATTGACAGATGATGATATGGTGGGATTGCGTTGCGCACCACAACAGATTGTATGAAGTTATATTTATTATGACTGTTGGTTTTTTCTTGGTAACTGAGATGAGTTTATATGACTTATTAGGCTGGACTCTCTATTAGTTGGGTATGAGTTCATTGTTATGAATTAACTGCTTTACTTCCATTCCTGTTTTTTCTGTTGTTGTTGTTGTTGTTGTTGTTGTTGTTGTTGTTGTTGTTGTTGTTGTTGTTGT
>ML314033.1:0-47425 GCA_005239505.1 Nicotiana paniculata | reverse complement strand
ACCCCAGATTTATATTTGCAACGCCCGTTTAGTTTTTATAGAAGACATAGTTGAGCGTGATCAAGTCCACACCATCAAAAAAGGAATGAAGGGGATCGTTCGTGCATGCATACCTTCATTGGACTTCTCCTTTCCTGCTTGGGCCTGCTCGAGCATGGACTTGGTGTAGGAGGAAGTCCTCGTAATTTCTATTATACCGGGTGCTTCCTTCGGAGTGGAGCAAGCGTATCGGGGGTCTCGCCTCCCGTATCCACACCAATTTCCCGATTCTGAGGGAGGTCAGCCTCACGAATCTCCCCCTCGGCTGATGCCTTCTCCCGGGGAGGGGTCAACCCGTGGGTAATAAAATTATTTCCTTCGGACTCATCCCTAAACCGAAGAAGTGAATCATAATCCGGTGCCCAAGAGATGGAGCTCTTCTTAGGCTTGCGAGCCACTCTTTTCTTTGGTTTCACCGTAGAGCTCGGGGATCCTGAAGCCTTTCTTTTCTTTTATTTTATTTTCTTTTCCCACGCGGAAGCCCGAGCTATCCTATAACGGAGGGATCAACGGACAAGGATGCATTCTCGTCCCCTTCCAAAGGCCTAAGTTCGGTGGTCTTAGGCAAATCTACAAAAAAAAGGGGAAGGAATAGTCAGTATGGTGCGAGTTAACAACATGGTATTAACTATTCGGAGATAGACCTTACCATGAGAATGGGCCTCCTATCAGCCCTCCGAAAGCTTACACCATGCGCACTCGGAGTACGTCATCTATTTACAGACACCCGCAATCCACTCTTTAAGCCGAGAAATCGCATTTGGAACCGAGAAACAGCTGCGCAACCAAAAGTATGAATGAGGAGAAAGGAAATGAAGAAAAATTAACGCTTAAGGAAAGTCTGCACTTACGAGATGTATTCCACTTCTTAGGGAATGCAATGAACTCGGGAGGGATCAATTCTTTGGCCTTCACCCGAACGAAGCATCCCTGCCATCCCTGGTCTCGATCTTCATCAATGCTCGAAAAGGGGGCCTTGTTGGCCCGATGAGTAAGATTGATTAGTCCCCCTCGAAAAATTCGAGGACTGTATAAACGAAGTAGATGATCGATGGTGAACTGACAAGATTCTGTCTTATTCACGAAGCAACGAAGGAGATCACGATCCTCCATCGATACGGTGGATTTTCTCGAGGCACACCTCGTACCTCTTGAAACAATTCCAAAATAACTTGGTCCACCGGGTCCAGTGTGAACGGATACGTGTAAACACTTAAATAACCCTCCACGTGAGTAGTGGTAGTGTCCTCAGGCCCGGGGACTACCATGTCTTTGCCTTCCCTTTTAATGTCCTCTCGGACCGCGGGGAGGACATCCTCGGAATTGGAGTATAAATACCTTGATATTCCTTCACCTCGGTCCTGTTTGGATGAGGGTTTCTTGACCTTAAAGTCGTCCACGATTGAGGAGCCCCCAGGAATGAACATTTTCAAGGGAGGCTCGGAGGCTGGTTCGATGGAAGCCACTTAGGGAGCTGCCGTTTCGAGGGCAACCACTTCAGGAGCAACCGCCTCAGTATCCGCGGTCAGTTGGGAAGTTGAAGAGGCGACTTGTTGAGGAACAAATTTAGATGTTTTAACCATTGTTATTTGGAGAAGTTTGAAAATTTACAGAAAGAATACAAAAGTTTGAAAGAACAAGTATAAAGAATAGAGTATGAAAATTTTAAGGAAATTTGGGTAAAACCTAAGAACAACTACGAGAAACTAGAGAGCAAGGATGAAGATTTGAAGGTTTGAAGAAGGTTGATAATATCTAAGGAATTCGAAGGAAGAAGCTTGTTCGGAAAGTAGGAAAGGAACAGGGGATAGAAGCTTTTATAGGGGAGGATCGCGTCGCTTCTCATTTGAAGGTAACCAGTCAATGGTTGACACACGTTTGAAGACAGAACGATGCGACTGATGGAACGTTTTCACTTCTTCATTTCGACCGTAACGTACAGAGGAAGGAACCAGAGAATATCTATCGTTTATCATCGCTACGGCAAACCTACTCTCGGAAACACGAGGGGACTATCTGTATACAGTTAAAATCAAGGCTAAGGAGCACTTCGATTTCCTAGCGGGGTAAATGAAGCGAGGACATAACTACAAGGAATAAAAATCAAAGCTGGGACCTCCCGTATCAAGGTTCGAACAAAGCACCTGCCCCCGAATCCATCGAGACCGTGCCCCCGGACCCAATCCAAGTAACGAGACCTCGGAGAGCATTTCCGAATATCCGCACACGATTAACAAAGGGTCGTGATATCTGCGTCCAATCGGATAAAGCGTGCGAAAAGGAAGATCTTTACCTTTCATAGAATTGTACTAGGGTAAAACTCCCCTACTATATAAAGGGGAAGATCATTATTCAATACACATATTGTAACACGCATACCAAGGCAATATACATTTATTTTCTCTGCTTCTAAAAGTTATTCAAAGGTCTTGATTTTACTCATAGTTCTTCATAAGTGTTTGGATCCGAACTGAAGGCAGGTTACTTGTAAGTTTATAACCGATCCCGGACCCAATATTAATACTGGTTTGGATTCTGTCTTTAATTTGCTTATCTTACGTCATTAATCACTTATATTGAATTAGTCCACATATCCTTAAAACCACGTATAAATTCAATTGTTATCCATTTTTAAGGGTAAACAAATTGATAAAGATGTTCGAAGAACAAGTTAATAGAGATAGAGACACAAGAGATAACTATCGTGAGAAATAATACCTTAGTTTTTTTTATAGAATAAGAAATATTATATAAATTCCTTAAGATGTCAGATATATTACAAAACCATAGAAATGTCTTCTAAGGCATTTTGATTACCAAGTTCAGCAAACTTGGTACATATACTATTCGAGATTGTTCTCACAATATATGTTCCTTCTCTATCAGAACGAACTATAGATTCTACTAATGGAGGGGAAATAGTAAAGTGAGTTGTTTTGATGATATTGGACTGACTAGAAGCTTTCTTGTCAAAAAGTGAGCTACTTTATTGCCTTCTCAGAAGTTATGCTTGATTACCACCTTATGAAACTGGAGCATTAAAGACCTGCAATCGCGAATTAATGTGTCAAGAGTGGGATAACCATGTTCAAGAATTCTGATTACCTTCGTGGAATCTTTCTCAATCTCAAGAGGTGTGAGATATAAATTCACTGCTAGCTGGAGTTCTTCCATAAGAGCCAGTAATTCAGCTTGATTTACCGAACCTGCATAAGCAAATTTAGAAAAACTAACTATCCAGCCGCCATTATAATTTCTAAGAACACCACCAAGGCCTCAATACAATAAATTTCCTTTATAAGCACCATCAGTGTTCAGTTTGTACCAACCAGGAGATGGTTTATACCACTTAACATTCAGAGTTCTTATTTTTTACAAGTTGGATTCTCTTTCTGTGAGAAATTTATATTCAATAACATGCCTGATAATGTTAGAGGGAGTAAGAGAACATACCATATTATTTTGGTTATTATTATTTCTATTGATCCACAGACTCCAAATTGCAAAAGAAAACATGTTTTCCCAGTATACGAGGGGGTAATTTAGGGCAATGAGCAGTGGTTATTGCCCAAGTGCGATAGGTTGGAAACTCCCAGACTCCTCTAAAAATCTTGGGCAATAGTGCACTTATAAAAGATGTGAGTTATAGTTTCTTCCTCTTTTCGATACATAGGACAGAGTGCATCAACGTTAATGCCAATGTAATTAAGATAAGCACGACAAGGAAGTCTATCATGATAACATTTCCATAGAAGGAATTTCATTTTATTTGGGCAATGTAATTTCCAGATCCAAGTGAAGTTTTTGTTAAAATTGTTATTATTATCAATTAACTCATAAAAAGAGTTGGTAGTAAATATTTCGCTATTATTTAAAGACCACAAGGGAGTGTCGCAATTAGTAGGTTTCATGGATAGAGGAATTGTGTTGCTGAGCTCAATAATATTGTTTGGAAGAGTAAAAGACAACTTAGAGAAGTCCCAATTATTATTGAGCCTGAGGTCTTTGATTGTTAGATTGTGATCGGAGATGTTTAAAGGGCCATAGATAAGGTTTCAGAGTGCTCGAGTGTTTGGAATTCAACTCAAATTTCAAGTGTTTAAATTTGACGTGTTGTGAATACCCCAAAGGATTCATTTACTGCAATAGAAACATCCCTTATTAATATTATTCCATATAAAAGAGGTATTGACTTTTAAGGACTTACTAGAATAGTTATTAATTAATAATCTAGACCATAGAAAATTAGAATAATTCAACATTCTCTAAGTAAGACATGTTAGAAGAGCCAGGTTTTTAGACTTAGCTTTCCTTTCACCTAGACCACCATTGGATTTGCTCTTAGTGATAGTATTCCAATTTAGCAGGTGGAGTTTCTTCCTATCTTCGGTGGAGCCCCATATAAAATCCCCCTGGATTTTATCAATAAGGTTGTGGATTTTTGTCGGCAAGAGGGTATATTACATTGCATGATTTGGTATACTATTTAAAATACTTGTAGCCAAAATAGTTCTACCAGCAATATTCAAACAGTTTGTCTTCCAATTAGCGAGTCTAGTGAGCATATTGTCTATAATATATTTGAAAATCAGTAGTTTTAGGCTTTTTATCAAGGATAGGAAAACCAAGATATTTTCAAAAAGTGTTACTGACTTTCATATTAAAGATATTGGTAATATCATTTTTATATGATTTTTGCAATTTTTGAAGAAGATGATTTTTGACTTGGAGTAATTAATTTTATGACCATATAATTCACAAACATAATTAAGGCATCTATGGATATACATGCTAGATTTGATATTAGCTTTTGCCAGTAGAGTCAGATCGTCCGCAAAGAAAATGTGAGAAAAATGGGGCTCCTTTGTAGTGAGTTTGATAGGGTCCCAAGCCTTAATGTCTACTTGATGGCAAATATGACAAGAAACCATTTTCATGCACAATATGAAAATGTAAGGTGACACTGGATCGCTTTGACTAATGCCTCTAGAGGGGGAGAAATAATTTGTTCTAGTACCATTTTCCAGGATAGATATATTACTAGTAGAGATGCACGACATGATAAGCTTCATAATTTTTTATGGAAATTTAAAGTAACGAAGGATACGATAAATGAAAGATCATTCAAGTCTATCAAATGCTTTCTCAATGTCGATTTTCAAAAGCATGTTAGCATTAGCCCCTTTCGTCTTATTAAACTTAGAGATAATTTCACTAGCATCACATAAAACTTGATAAAGGTGATAATAATGACATTATCACTAGCCCTTTTATTCTTTATGAAACTTGATTGGTAGGGACCAATTAAGTTGTTTAGGAAAGGTTTAATTCTATTAGCAATAATTTGGTAATAATTTTATAAAGAGTATTACATAATCCTATTGGCCTAAAGTTCTTAAGATTATAGCATTGGGAACTTTTGATATGAGGCATATGAAGGTATAATTAACAGGTTCAAGGACATGTTGACTATTATGGCAAAAATTCGTAACAGATCTCCCTATAATGTGCTAACATTTTTGAAAGAAAAAGGGATGGAGACCATCCGGTCCTGAAGCCTTAAATGATTTAAAAGAAAAAAGAGCCTTAGTAATTTCACTAACTAATAGGTGATTATCTAAGATAAATAAATCTAGGTGGTCAAAAGACGTTGGGTCTGTACATATACTCCTCCAATTTGTATACCTGTGAGATGTTGTGAACATATCCTTGAAAAAACTTAGAGTATGACTCATAATAGCCTCTTGGTCATCAATCCAATTGCCTTGATCATCCTTAAAGAAAGAAATTTTATTTCTTCTTTTCTTGTTCGTAGCCGTGAGACGAAAGAATCTTGTGTTTGTATCGCCATTATTTAACCAAGACACCCTAGATCGAATTTTCCAATAATTCTGTTCGAGCTTGCGGATATTGTTATACTCAGACTTGAGGGTGGCTTCTAAATTTTGGAGGAAGGTACTAGTGGAATAATTACTGGATCGTTGAATATCATTCAATCTTGCTAGTAGCTTTATTTTCTTATGGAAAAGGTTCCCAAAAACTTCTCATTTCCAAATATTGACATTATACTCAAACCTAGAAATGACACTATTTATGTCTCTATTTTCCCAACTACTAGTAACAACTTTAATGAACTCAGGGCGTGAGCACCAAATAGATTCTAGCCTAAAAGGTTTTATCGAAGATCTATAGGGGTTAGGAAAAAGTTTAACTAATATGGGGTTGTGTTCGAAGTAAGTTTTTGGTAAATGAACAATGGAACTATGTGGAAATAACTTAATTCACTCTTCATTGGCTAAAACTCTATCCAATCTCTCGGTAATGAGGCCCCTTCTGTGGTTTGACCATGTAAACTTGCACATTTTGAAGCCTAAATCAATTTAATTACACCTGGTAATACTAGACCAAAATTTTGAGCATCTATCTAGGCTAACAGACTTCCCACCAAACTTTTCATTAGAACTAAAAATATCATTAAAATCACCTCCAATTAGCTATGGTCCATTGTAGGTAGCAGACATGTGTTTTAAATTTTCCCACATAATATTCTAAGTAGACTTACAAGTACTTGCATAAATGGCACTAAATAACCAAGAAATACATTTGAGAAGTGTCTCAACTATTGCATGGATGACACGGTCTCTTCGAGTGAAGTTGTGAACTGTAACCATGTTCTGATGCCAAAGGATGACCATCCCACCAGACCTTCCTTCCGCTGGTATCTCAATCATCTTAGTGAAGTTGAAGTCATTAAGAAAGGGGTTATGGTTAGTCATCCTAGTCTCTAAGAGTGTAACCATGCTAGGTTTGTGTATATCTAACAACGTGTCATTGTTAGCTCCCTCTACATTCCAAATTATGAAGTTATTTGCTTGATTCATCATCAGTGGTGGTATTTATTGGTTCATAGTGCTCATCTCCTCCAAATGTGAAAATTGGGTTTTCCCTAGAAATAGAACTTGTATCGTGACATGTTGTCCTACGGTTGGATCTTGAGGAGTTTGTATGTCCATAACAACTAACGATGTGCCTCTTCTCTCTTTCCCATGGTATGAATATGAGATTGAGATGAGTTATCTCCTCCAGAGGAAAGAATGACAAATTTGATGTCGGGTTCTAGGGTAGGAAGATGTTGTAGTGGTTGGGAGGATTCCATTAATTGGTTCTGCAACGTCCGAATTGGATTCTGATTTATCGATGGAGCAAGGGGGTGTAGTATATTGTTCACCTACTGATTCATGTTGATGTTTATTGCAAAGTTGTCCATCGTTGGAATTATGTGGTGGAGTATTTGGATAGGACGGTATTTTTCTCTTAGACAGATTTGAATCATTGGCATTATGGTGATTAGTGGAGTTTATAAGTTGTTTATTACATTGAGAGAGTCTTTGTGTTTATATTTAAGTACCCGAGTATTCAAAAACTTACCTGCAGTGGCTCTAAATATCTTGACATTAATTCCTGTCGCCGGAGAAGCTTCCATTGGCTAAGACTTTGAATGTGAGCTTGTCACGACTCAAAATCCAATTAGTCGTGATGTCGCCTAACTCAATCCGCTAGGTAAGCCAATTAACAATTATCTAATTTCAATAAAATTTAATAAGACAACTCTGTAAAACAAAATATCTTAATCCTATACATTTTCCAACAACTAGTAGTACAAATCATGAGCTTATAAGAATAGAATTTACAAAGCTGAAAGGAAATAAATATATCGTCTGTTTGAAAAGTATACAAACAGAGTTTTATAGATTTAAAGCTACCACGAACAAGGGGCAGCTACAACCGGGAGGCATGTACATCTTCAATCCAGCTCCCATTGAACACAACAACATCAGCAACCAACATCTGCACGCAAGGTGCAGAAGTGTAGTATGAGTACAACCGACCCCATGTACTCAGTAAGTAACAAACCTAACCTTAGGTTGAAAGCAGTGACGAGCTAACACAAGGTCGAGTACAATACCAATATTTCACATCAGTTCATAACAGCATAATACAAGTAATAAAAGAGGTATCTCAGAAGTAAGATGCTCAGCTCTTTCACAGTTCTAGAAAATGGGCATGCTTTTCAAGTATCTTAGTGAAAACCCAAAATGTTTTACCAAAATANTATATATATATATATATATATATATAGTCGACTGATCTCACTGTTGGTAAGCAGACTCCGGAGGGGCTCCTTCAGCCCAAGCGCTATATCGGTGCGGCGTGCAACCCGATCCCATAAGATGTAATCAATATATCGCTGTGACGTGCAGCCCGAACCCATAAAATATAATCAATATATTGTTGCGGCGTTCCACCCGATCCCATAAAGTATAATACAATATGATATGGCGTGCAACTCGATCCTATAAAGTATAATATAATATGCTGCCGTGTGCAGACCGATCCCAAAATGTCACTCTCACTCAGGCCCTCGGCCTCATTCAATCCTCACTCTCTCCAGTCTCACTCACGGGCTAACAATGTCATGAAACTAGTCCGACAACAATGATATGATGTATCAATAACAACAATTGAGACGGAGATATGATATGCATGCATGAATATGACTAAGTACGAAATATCAAAGAAAGCAGTGAGATGACAGCAAGAAACGAACCACTATGGGTCCTAACAACATCAGCATGAAGCCTAAACGTTATATTTAACATAATTGACAGCTCAATTACTTTATCGCATGGTGAAAACACAAATATCAACATACTAGGGCCATTATACAGTGCCATGGAAGCAACAGAGTTCCAATACACATGGTGCACGCCCACACGCTCATCACCTAGCATGTGTGTCACCTCAATACCAATCACATAACACGTATTATGGGGTTTTATACCCTTAATACTAAGTTTAGAAGAGTTACTTACCTCGAACAAACCAAATCCAATACCCAACAAGCCAAATGATGCACTAAAATACCATCCCGCGCGTACTGACCTCTGAACGGCTCGAAACTAGCCAAAAGAAACTCAAATACATCAAATAATGCCAAAGGAAACAAACTCAATCGATAAAGGTCGAATCTTTAATCAAAATCCCAAAAGCGACCAAAAAGTCAAACCGAGGCCCGCACCGTGGAAGCCGACAAAACTCACAAAATACGACAACCCATTCAATTATGAGTCCAACCATACAAGTTTCACTCAAATCCGACTCCAAATCGATGTTCAAAACTCAAAAATTCTCTTTATGAAATTTTAGACAAAACCCCCAAATTTCACTTTGAAATCATCAATCAAATGCCAAAAACGAAGATGGATTCGTGAAATATAACCAAAATTTAGTATAGAACACTTACCCCAATATATATGGTGAAAATCGCCTTCAAATATTGTCCAAATCCGAGCTCCCCAACTCAAAATATAACAAATGAACAAACCTTCGATATTAAGTATTTTTGCCCAGCTGATTTGCCTCGTTTTACGTGCCAAATGATCTCCAAAACTTGCTTTTGATTCCTCCAATGAATTCCTTGTGAAATTTCAGTAAAGATAGACTTTTGAATCACTCCATTTGACCTTATAATGAAGGAGATATATTGGTTTCAATATTTGGAAATGTGTAGATTTTTAAATACGAAGTCAGTGGATATTTCGTAATTAATCTGAAAAATCTGGCAATCTAATTCTTAGTAAAATGACCATAAAATCCTCATATGATGTCCAAATTCGATGATTCTTTTTGCTACAGGTCCGTAATTACGAAATGGATCTAATGCTTCAATCAAAATAGAAATAGGAGCTCATTTGTTCAATGTGGTACCATTTATGCTTGAAGAAACAACTTCGAAACATAAGAAAAACGAGCGCAACACAAGTCAAACCTATGTGAAACTCACCCGAGCCCCTCGGGACCCCTTACGAACATACCAACAAGTCTCATAACATAACACAGACTTACTCGAGGCCTCAAATCACGCATAACAACATCGAAACGATGAAACGCACTTCAAATCAAACTTAATGAACTTTTGATTTCCAAAAACTCACGCCGAAACATATCAAATCAACTCGGAATGAACTCAAATTTTGCACACAAGTCCTAATATATTATATGGAGCTATTTGTTCCCCCAAACTACCGAGTGAAGTGCAAATGTTCAAAACGACCGGTCGGATCGTTATAAGACTATTCTTCTTCTTTTTCACAAAAGACAATGTTTGTCATTCTTCTCCATCTGTACACTAAATAATTTGCTGCGAGGTTTGCCTGCTAGTACCTTCTTGTCATGGAGTTGAAATTGAGTAGGGGCAATGTAGGTTCAGATGTCCTAATCTGCTACATATTTTACAGAGGAAATGTTCTCCTTCATGTAAGATATGTTGCTTGTAGGATCCAATGAAGATTAATGGTTTAATTAACTGGTTAATTAAGAGGTATTTCAACACATAGTCTGGCTTAGCGTCCTCTTAGCGTGGCTGATGTGCAGGCATTAACTTTTTACAAAAAGACCGATTTTGTTCCCAATTTTTTTCAAAATTAATCCATCATAAAACTCAGTTGGAAGGTGAGGTACTCGGACCCAAATAGCTGAAAATAATTGTTTGGTCTACAAACTTTGGTTCCCATTTTTGTACCGAGATGAAATGACCGTTAACAAACCAATGACCATTTTGTAAGGCTTTAATCATATTTTCCTCTTTACTAAATTTAACTATATAATAATCTGTTCCAAGGTCAATCAATGAAAAAATTTCTGTAAGCCTCCATAGCTCTTGGATCTTTTTCTTCAGGTATATATATATTGATGGAGGATTCTCTTACCTAACAACTTGATTATACTGAACATCTCCATGGTTGGTAAATCCGACGCATATCTTCAGCTGATAGGTGCACTTGAAACTTATCTTTTGTGGCCTTTTTTCCAGTTGTGTTTTAACATTCTGGCATAGCTGCTTCCATTAGATTTTCTGTTGATTGCATAACAATATCAGGTGGCTTTGGGGAGATGGAGTTGGGTTGATCGTTAATTTGAATATGTGAAAAGTGTTAGAGAGAGGTCGGAGCATCTCCGGTGCTTCGTATTTCTGCTCGTATCAGAAATAATACCTTAATCGATATATTTAATCAGATAAAAAGACTTGAATCTTTTTTAAAATGTCTATAATCCTTATCTAATAACGTTAACAATTCTTGTAACAATTGCCTTGAAGTTTTTTAAAATTAAGATTAATAAAATCTTACCTAAGATTAATAATGTCTTAAAAAATGTAAACTAATTGGCTATATTATCAATTAAAATGAATTATTAGAAAAAATTAATTAATAATTTTGCATCTCAGAAGATAAAAAAAATAAACTTCAATAATTATATATGACGAATTTTCAAGAAAAAAAAAAAGAAGAAGCAAAAGCCTCGTATTAATGTTTGCTTTAGGCCACCAAATATGTCGAGCCGCTCATGCTGTCACAATGCTAAATATATAAGTAGGATTACAATTGAATCTCTTTCATCGAAAAAATTATATTATATAAATTAAATAAAAACATACTTTGTCAATATGTGAATTGTTAAATCTCCTTCATAATAAAGTGTCTTCACTATGCATGTTTATAATTTGTTGAAACCATTTTCAGCCTACAGGTACATTGGATACAAAAATTCTGGAAAAAAAATTGGCTCAATCAAGACTCCTGTCAAATAGAATAAACGAATAAATAGAAGAAACGCAAATGTTGCTTATTCTGGGGCCTGTGTATGAGTTTAAACACTAATAGAATTTGAGATTGTATTTATTTTATGTTTGGTATAGGTATTATCTAATCTTGGAATAAATTTTACACCAAATAGTGGATTAGTTATCTCATATAAAAGGCGGGATGACTAATTCCATCGAATTTTTCATACCATGAAATACCCCTATTTATCCCACTATTGTACCAAATGACCCCCGATAATCCAAGGCGACTTAATGTCTAAAATTAAATTTTTTTAAAAGGACCTTAAATTTAATAGAACCATTATATAATTTATTCAAAGCTTATTCTTATCTCTTCTTAAAATACAAAGTAGATAATCACATTTTTATAATAAACTTACTTTTTAATCGACTCACTTTGGGCACTTAGATTTCGTTCAAGAGAAAGAAGAAAACAAAATACAAATTTTAAAATTCAATAAACCACACACCAGAGTAAACAGAACACCTGGAATCTAACCCTATAGAAAGAAAGTAATGAATCAATCGACTACACGAATATACAACTAATCCCTCTATTACAACCAAAGGATGTGGTGTAGTGTATAAAACTGCTCTTCGCTTAACGAGAGGTCTCGGGTTCGAACTCTGAGTATTGAAAAATTCTTGATAGGGAGCGCTTGTTCTCGAATGGGGCCTTATGCTGCGCGAATCCGGATATAGTCGGGTTCCAATTCAGATACCGAACCTAGATGGGAAACTAAAAAAAAAAAAACTAATCCCTCTATTTCTAAACCCCAACGTTATTTCTGGAAACCAAAAAAGTAAGTATTAAGACAATAATACCACCCAGGTTTTTCTAATAGGAAGAAACCCAGTTGGCATTATACCATTCTTGATGAAACCTCAGGAGGATATGCAACGTACTTTGTCCCAATTTTTCCAGTAATAAACCCTAACCACCAACCATCGTTGTCAAATGCATCAGCTATACCGTACAAACGGAAGTTGTTTTCTGGATGCGGCACGGAACGGATCTCGCCGGCAGGGACAATCTCCTCTAGTGGCGCAGATTCATCGTCAGTCAACAGAGTCTTGTACTTGACTCTGTAATGATAAGCGCCAACGGAACAAACAATAGTTGCTGTGTAGTAAGAGCCAATGTAGCCATATTCTTGACTTGCTACTTCAACTTCATCGCCCTTTTCAAATGGTGCTGCTTTTGATGCCTGCTGTTTCTTGAATGCTATTGCTTTTATTGCCTTTCAAAGCATCCTCCTTCTTGAATGCCATTTCTCTAAATCTCTAATTGGTGCCATTCTGATTCTAAGGATATATTGATGTTTGTGAATGAAAACTTTGAGGCGTTGCTACTGAATTTATTGGAAGAGATTTTGGTTTCCCTGGGAATCGGAAATGTGTCCTCTTTTCTTTTGGTTTCCTTGAATGACTGGGAATTGGAAATTTCAGTTTTCCGGTTCATTTATTTTACTTTTTGGTTCAAAATATTGAGAAAAATAGTTTTCAAGACAAATGTTGTTGCTAAATTATTTTTATGTTCCTAATTACTCCAATATTGAAGAATTATTTTTATGTTCCGGCTGCTGCTTGTTGATAATAAATAAGTACACGTGCTAAACTTAGTAGGCGTTTTGGACATAAAAATTGAATATTTCCGAAAAAGAGTTTTAAAAAATTTCAAACGCAATTGTTATTTGAAAATTAGAGTTGTGTTTAGACATGTATTTACCCTTAAAATCGGGTAACAATTAAATTTGTAAGTGGTTTTAAGAATACACAGATTAACTTGACACAAAGTAATAAATTAAGTCGCAATTGAAATAAACAATGATAAAGTAAATTCAAACCGCACGAATTGAGCCGTTACAGTTGGGATATTAACCACCCTCGAATTAGATGTACTTCGATCGATATCGGGACACAATTGACTAAAAGCTTAAAAAGAAAAAATAATGTATTGCTTGGAATGCGTGTTACAATATCATTTACAAGTAATCAGAGTCCCCTTTATATAGTAGGGGAGTCTTATATCAGGTAGAATTCTATAAAAGGTAAAAATCCCCTAATTAACTGATTGTTGATCTCACGTCGATATATGCCGAGATCTCCCCCGTGATATTCGGTCGGTCACGGATATCACGGCCTTCTGTTGGCCGAGCTTGACTACCTGACCATGTTCTTCGAAGTTGATCAAGGCCATGACCGATCCCGAATCACGACCCCGATATCCTTGAGGGCGGGTGTTATGGTCCGGAATTAGAATTGATGAGATCCTTATCTCGTTCTAGGCCCCCTATTACCATATCTCGAGCTTGGCCAATCATGTCGGAGACCGGGATGTATTACTAGACTGATTTTATCCATATACAGATAGTCCCCTCATTTTTCGGAGAGTAGATGACGAGAAACGACATGAGCTTCTGATTCTGACTTTGATACCCGCGTCTGAAACGTCTTGTCAGCCATGTCTTAATGGCATCAAATTCTCGTCAGTTGTCGGTCGGCCACTTCTGGATGCGAACCGTCACATCCAACTTTACATCTAAACCTTTTACCGTCGTACCTTAGAATTCTCAATACTTTCTCGCACTTATATCCTGGTTTTCAAAGATCTTTTGTGTGAACTTTTGCTCGTCTTCTTCCCAAATCATCAAGTTCTCTCCTTTAACTTCCTTTCTTCCTTTATTTCTATTTTTTTAAATAAATGGCAAAGACCTCAAAAACCGTTCCCCAAAAAGAAACGCCTTCTACTTCGTGGTCGGCTACTAAGGCCGAAGAAACTGTTTCGTGTGCTGCCATTGATGAACCAGTACAGGAACCCCTTTTGAAAATGTTCATCCTTGGAGGATGCTCGGTAAATAATGATTTTAAGGTTTAAAAAACTTCTTCCATACCGGGTCGGTGCGACGACTTTTGTTCGATAAATAATGATTTTAAGGTACACCTGTTCGATTACCGAAAAGATCCTCCCAACGGTCCGGATAGATTGCAAGTGCGCCAAGAAAATCGTAGCGGTCCCCAACCTCGAGGAGGCCATTACTACCCATGTCGAGGGATACTTGAGTATTATCACTTATCCTTTTACATTGAGACCGATGGACCCAGTCATCGTAGACTTCTGCATAAGGTATGAAGTTTGCCTCGGTCAGATCCACCCTTCAATGTGGAGGATCATGATCCTCCTCCGGTTCTTCGTGAGCAAAATCGACGGCTGACGGTTCACCGTAGATCATCTACTTCGCTTGTACAGTCCCTAACTATTCCAAGGGGGAATGATAAAGCTTGTGTGTCAAGTCAGCAAAGCCCCGTTATCTAGCATCGATAAGGACCAGAACTGAGGTTGGCAAGGCCGTTTTGTCCAAGTGCTGACTTCGGACCTGATTCTAGCAGAATGCATGCCGTTCCCTGAGAAATGGAATACAAAACGTAAGTGCATCTCTCCTTTGAATGTTGATTTTATGCTTACTTTTCTTTTTCTTTTGTGGTGGTGCAGCCGTTGCTCGGGTTCCAAATGTTGTCTCTCGACTCAACGAGTGGGTCGAGAGTATTATTTCTCAGATACCATAATCCGAGTGTTCGTGGCACGAACTCTCAAAAGGCCGTTGGGAGACCCATTCCCATGGTAAGATCTCTTTTCCGATCAGGTTAAGTTCAACTTTTCTTTCTACTATCAAGCTTTTAATCCATTTGTTTTCATTCTCAGGTTTGCCTAAGGATGTCAAGATTAGACCTCCGGTTGGTGACGAGGCTTGCCCGTCAAGTCTCCTGCTCCAGGGTAGGCCGGAGAGAAGAAGAGGAGGAGAGATCCGAGCTCCCCAAGCTCGGAAAAAAAGATACTGAGGAGGAGGCTGGTCCGTAAGCCAAAAAAAACCTCCAGTTCTCGAATACTTGACTCAGACTCCCTCTCGCGGCTCAGGGACGAGTCCAAGGAGGATGAGATTTTAGTGGCCCTAGTTCCATTGGTCCCTGAAGAATGAGCATCAATCGAAGGGGGGGGGGGGGAGGACAAAGTCCATTCCCTCCCAAACCCAAAAGGTCGATGCAATACTGAGGTTCGAGAATCCTCAAGACGTATGTTCTGCTCCACCCGGTGTCATTGACATAATGGGATCGCCTTCGTTCAAGGACTCGATGTTTGGTGAAGCTCAGGTGAAGGAGCGATCAAATGAGGGGGTACAGGGAAATAACGATCCCCTCCAAAGCTTTTTTAATGGCGTGGATTCCACTGCCACGGAGGATGTCCACTAGATTGGGTGACATAGAAGTACCAAGGAAAAGTCCGCCTTCGGGGGCAGGCAGATCTAGTTCAAACCCGAGACTAGTCAACCGATTCCTTTCCCCGAGTGTCGATCCCGGTCAGAAGCGGCCCATCATTATATCTGTTCCGGAGCATGCCTGGGTGCTTTTCGCACCCGTTGGGGTAGCTATTTACCTCCGATTCCTGGTGACTGAAGAAGACCAGGAAAACATTAACGAGGTGGATTCCCCATGTCTTTTCAACGAAGCACGGCAAGCACTGAATCAGGTAAGGAGTTATTAAACCTTTTCATTTTCCGACTTTAGTTATTTAGTGATCATAACATTTATCCTTGTATTTGCAGGCCTTGGTGCTTCACCACATGAACTTCCTCTGATACCTAGAAGAGCTGAGCCCCCTCGAGGCCGAAGCCAAAGAGCTTACTGAGAAGAGAGATATGTACAAACTTCTCAGCGAGCAACGTGAGGAAGAGGCTAGGAGTGTTCGAGCCGAGTTAAACGCAGCTCAGAAAGAACATGTCGACCTGGTCGAGCAGGTAAAAAGAATATTTGAGGTTAGTGACAATGACTTAGACTCGGTGATGTCGGAATTTGCAGGTCCAACAGAAGATCGATTGAATCGACCAGCTCCAAGCTGAGTTTGATGCCATCAAGGCCGAGACCGATGAGTGGAGAGGTAGGATTGACCGCATAGCCTCAGAAAAGGAAACTTCCTGGACGCAATTGGCTTCGACGAGGTCCAACTTCGAGCGGCAAAGGAAAGGGCCGAGGTGCAGAACAAAAATATTGAGGAACTCTAGTCACAGTTGAGATTGGTTGCCGCCGTCCAGGAGGATATCGCGAAAGATCTTAAAGCATCGAATTGGTAGTTGAAAGTCAGAATTCAATCAATTAAGGATAATCAAATAATCACAGAATCAATTTCCATAAGGGAGTCCGGAATAGACCCCTTTAATTGGGGGTAATCAATTAACTGTCACAACAGGGATTTAGTTAAGGCAAAGAATCCAAATCATACCTTATAGGGAGTCGGTAAAAATTCCCAAACTACCATCCACTAATTAAGGCAAGTAAAATAGGGAAGCATGTCACAAACAAGGAAACCAGTAACAATCCTAGCACATTGGTTTTAACAGGGCAATTGATAGGGAACAATCAGTAAAAAGAATCTTCAAAGGGTATTGATTTTATAGGAAAAATTATTTGAACCCTTAAATAGAAATCAACCAAGTAAGAATCCCAAAGAGTTATGATTTTAACAAGAAGTAAAATTGTTCGGATCCTTAACAGGAGTCAATCAAGTAAAATCTCACAAAATATGGATTTTGGACAGGGAAAATCGTTTAAGTCACTAAACAGAACAAGTTCACGTGACTGGTTCACAGAGATAAACACACCGTTGAAACAAAATTGAAGAAATCAGTAACACACAGAGACATTTTAAAGTTTGAGCATATATATATGTAAAGAGATGAATAGACTAAGCATTTGAAAGTAAAAACCTTTGACGAAAGTCTGGGAAGAACCCTAGTTTTAGAAAGAGTAACTAAAAATCGAAACAGTTAAGTAAAACAAGAGATTTTAAAGGAAAACACCCAATAATACTCGAATCACCTCAGATCTATAATAGTTAATCATGGACCGTTGATCTAAAAGATCAACGACCATAATTTGATGGGGGTTTGGGTCGGGTAGATACAGATTGGGCTTAAAGGGTTTGGGCTGGTATTATTAAGGGGTTTGGGCTGGTTTTAAAAGGATTTTGGGCTAATATTTGAGGGGGTAGGTCTGAAAATTAAAAAAATTAAGAGGCTATTTGCTAATTACTCAACATTATAAAAATATAAAAAGCTATTTTCTGGTGAGATAATGTAATAATGCATGCATGGGCTATTATTGCAATTATAACCAAAAAATTATAAATGTGGCTATTTATAAAATAATTAGGCTTAGTATAAATATAAGTAGTGAAATTGGGTCATAAAGTTGTTATAAAATAATTTGTGATGCAATTAGTAATTATTTATATAACAAAATACTGGGATAAATTAATTAAAAATCCCTTAAAAATGCAGAAATTATGGAAAAATATTATTGATGCTAATGCATGGTTTTGGAAGTAATATGCATTTTGAAAATATTATAGAAAAAAATTGGGTATCAACAGCAGTCCACGAGTGGGAGTGATCGTTTGAACTCGGATTAAGGCGGCCCTTAGGATCGATACCTTTAGAGGATCAGATGTAGGAAATTCCTTAAGAAATGAAAGAAAAATTTTAAGGGACAAGATATTTATCCACAAGGTAGAGACTTCTTTTTATTCTTGTGCGTAATAGTTACACATGTGTACAAGCTTTGTGCCAGGGGTCAATTAATCTATGTGGGCACGGTTCGTTTGATCGTTTGGCCCTTACAGTAAATCCTATCAATCGTGCCGAGACCATTCAATCACAAAGTCTCTTTCCTTGCTAAAGTCGTTATCCAAGGGTAATACCCCCTAATGTCCGAGGTTGATCATAGAGAAGCCTAGGATATTCTTGATGTGATCTTTGACACCGATTCATGATCGGCCTTCGATCCTAAGTTAGCACGGTCCATTGTTGCCTCGTTAAAAAACTTGCCTGAAAATCCATTTGGGACAAAACCAGTTCAAGGGAAAAAGAGTGCAATGCGTGCTTTCAGGCCTGAAAATTGTATCGTTGCTTGTTAGTTACCTGCAGGTGTTAGTTCAAAAATAAGTAAAAGGAATGAATGGGGTCGTACTTTAGCAGTAGTATCGCTTTAAGTGAGTTACGTTCCAGTTATTCAGTATCCATTCACCGTTCATTGCTTTGAGTTTGTATAATACTTTTTCAGTGATCTCGATAATTTGATATGGCCCTTCCCAGTTCGGCCCCAGCCTCCCATCGTTCAGATTCCGGGTGCTTATTGTGACCCTTCTTAACACTAAGTTCCTGATATTGAAGTGTCGAAGGTTGGCCCTTCGATTGTAATATCCCTCGATCCGCTATTTTTGGGCGGCCAATCGAACAAGGGCGGCTTCGCGCCTTTCATCTAATAGCTCCAAGATCGTATTCATGGCCTCGTCATTCGATTCCTTAGTTGCATATCGAAACCTGAGACTTGGTTCTCCAACTTCGACCAGTATTAGAGCTTCGACGTCATAAACCAACGAGAACGGGGTGGCCCCGGTACTGGACTTCGAGGTCGTACTATACGCCCATAGGACTTCGGGTAGGATTTCCTTCCATTTTCCTTTGGCATCGGTTAACCTCTTTTTGAGGTTTTGGAGTATAGTCTTGTTGGTCGATTCTGCTTGTCTGTTCCCACTAGGGTGTTAGGGTGTTGATAGGATCCTTTTGATCTTACGATCTTCAAGAAAATTTCTTACTTTGCTAGCGATGAATTGTTTCCTGTTGTCGCACACGACCTCGGTCGGCATTCTGAAGCGGCATATGATATGGTCCCAAATGAAATCGATGACTTCCTTCTCCCTGACCTTCTCGTATGCATGGGCTTCCCCCACATAGAAAAATAGTTAGTCATAAACAATATAAATTAAGCCTTACCGGGTGCCCATAGGAGGGGGCCAACGATGTCTATTCCCCATTTAATGAAAGACTACAAAACTGAATGCAGTAGCTTCTCAGGATGATGAATCATCGGAGCATGTCTTTGGCATTCGTTACATTTTCGTACGAACTCCTTTGCATCCTTTTCCATGTCGATCCAGTAGTAGTTGGCTCTGATTACCTTTCGAACTAATGATTCGGCGCCTGAATGATTTCCGCAGGTGACCTCATGAACTTCCCTTAGAACGTATTCGGTATCTCCTGGTCCTAGACATATTTCTAGTGGACTATCGAGCGTTCTTCTGAACAGGGTTCCTTCTTTGGACAAGCTAAACTGGGCTACCTTAGTACACAGGGCCCTCAATTCTTTTGGATCCAATGGCAGTTTTTCGATCTTCAGATATTCTATATATTTATTTCTCCAATCCCAAGTCAGGCTTGTAGAGTTTATCTCGGCGTGGCCCTCTTCCACTACCGATCTCATGAGGTGTATGACTTCCCCTGAGTTGAGCTCGTCATCATCGACCGACGACCTTATGTTGGCAAGGGCATCGACCTTAATGTTTTGATCCCGAGGTACGTGTTGCAAAGTCCACTCTTAAACGATGTAATGTTACCTGTAACTTATCCATGTACCTTTGCATTCGTTCTTTTCGTTCTTCTCTGACCTCGAATGTCCCATTAACTTGGTTTACCATGAGGAGGGAGTCACACTTAGCTTCGATCACCTCCGTCCCCAAGCTTTTGGCTAGTTCGAGACTTGCAAACATGGCCTCATATTCCGCCTCGTTGTTAGTCAGTTTCACAGTCTTAATAGATTATCTAACTACACTACCCGTTGGTGACTTCAATACAATGCCAAGTCTGGACCCTTTTGCGTTCGAGGCATCGTTGGTAAAGAGGGTCAGATCCCCGAACACGCCTCCTAGTTCACCAACAACTCTCTTTCGACATCGGGTATTAGGGCCGGCGTAAAGTCAGACATGAAATCTGCAAAAAATTTAGATTTAATGGATGTCCGGGGTCGATATTGAATATCCTACCTGTTGATTTCCATGGCCCATTTGGCCAACTGTCTTGAGAGCTCTGGTTTATGCATTATATTTTGCAATGGGTAAGTAGTCACAACACATATAGGATGACACTGAAAATATGGTTCAGCTACCTAGAGGCGCTTAGCAAAGCGCCAATTTTTCTAGGTGAATGTACCTAGTTTCGGACTCACCTAGAGTCCTGCTAACATAGTAAATTGGAAATTGCGTACCTTGCTCTTCCCGAACCAGGATTCCACTTACCGTTATCTGTGATACTACGAAGTACATGTATAGTTGTTCATCTTTCTTCGGCGTGTGAAGCAGTAGAGGGCTCGATAGATATCACTTGAGTTTCTCCAAGGCTCGTCGGCACTCCGGGGTCCATGAGAAATTATTCTTCTTATTCAATAGCGAGAAGCATCGGTGGATCTTGTCGGAGGACTTCGAGATGAATCACCCTATGGCGGTTATGCATTCAGTTAATCTTTGCATGACATTCACGTTGTCCACAACCATGATATATTTGATGGCTTATATCTTATCGAGGTTGATCTCGATTCGTTAGTTGGATACCATGAATCCGAGGAATTTACCTGATTCGACTCCGGACGCACACTTATCCGGGTTCAACTTCATATTGTACTTCTTCAATACGCTGAAGGTTTCCTGCAAATGTTTTAAATAGTCCTATGTTCGCAGGGAATTAAACAACATATCGTCAATGTGAACCTCCATTGATTTTCCTATTTGTTCCTCAAACATCCGGTTTACTAGGCGTTGATAAGTCACACCGGCATTTTTTAACCCGAACGACATCACGTTATAGCAGTATGTGTCGTACTTAGTGATGAAGGAGGTTTTTTCCTGATCATCCGGGTTCATCCATATTTGGTTGTACCCGAAGTAGGCATCGAGCAAACTGAGGATCTCGTGGCCGGCCGTGGCATCGATCATGCGATCAATGTTGGGCAAAGGGAAGAATTCCTTGGGACACGCCTTATTCAAATCCTTATAGTCTACACACATTCTTAATTTATTTTCTTTGTTAGGGACTACCATTACGTTTGTTAACCAATCTGGGTATTTAACCTCTCGAGTGGACCCTATTTAAGGAGTTTAGATACCTCTTCCTTGATGAAATCATGTTTGAACTCGGACTGGGGTCTCCTCATTTGCTTGAATAGGCGGAGTTTCGGGTCCAGGCTTAGCTTGTGGGTGGTTATCTCCGACGGGATCCCTGTCATATCATGTTAGCTATAAGAAATTGAATGAGTGTTTTCCTGAGCTTGGGGACATAACCCCATGCCTAGTGTACCTTTTGATCGGGTAGATGCTCGATCATTATCACCTGTTCTAGCTCCTCGACCGTCGATTTAGTGGCATCTGAATAATAAAAAATATAAAAGATCTAGGGACTCCATAGTCATTGTCTTCGTCTACCCCTCGTTCCTCCGATTCTACTGAGGCTGTTATCTGTGATTGCTAATTGGCCCCGTCTTTGAATATTCGGTTTGGATCCTCCAATGTTGAAAGTGTAGATGACGGGACCACTTTATCGAGTGTGAACATTTCCTTGGCGGCCGGTTGTTCCACATAAACTTTTTTGACTACGCTGGGTGTTGGGAATTTCAGCACCTGGTGCAGTGTCGAGGGAACTGCTCTCATGTTGTGAATCCATGAACTCCCGAATAAAGCGTTGTATCTCATATATCCCGGGATTACATAGAATTTGGCTTCCTGCAAGGTTCCGACGACGTTTGTCGGTAATGTTATTGTAACGACCCGGCCGGTCATTTCGCGAGATTAGCCCCGTTTCCTCCATTTATGCTTTATCATATGTTGCTTAGCCTATTTATCTTGTGTTGGGTCAGTTGGTTTGGGTTCGGAGTGGTCGTGGTGAGAATTGAGACACTTAGTCTCTTAAAGTAGCCTAATAGTTGAAAAGTCAAATTGAGAGTTGACTTATTGGTAAACAACCTCGAAATGCATATTTTATGGCTCGGATAGCTTCGTTATATGATTTGGTACTTAGGAGTGTGTTCGGAATGAAGTTTTGATGTCCGATGTAGAATTAGGCTTGAATTGGCGAAAGTTAGTTTTTGGAAATTTTCGGTCGGCAATGGATAATAGGCTTTCAGGGTCGGAATGGAATTTTGGAAGTTGGAGCAGGTTTGTAATGTCATTTTGGATATGTGTGCAAATTTTCAGGTCAATCGGATGTGTTTTGGTTGGTTTCGGCATCATTGGCGAAATTTAGAAGTTTCAAAGTTCATAGGCTTGAATTGATCTAATTTTGGTGTTTTCATGTTGTTTTTGGTGTTTCGAAGACTCGACTAAGTTTGAATGATGTTATGGGTCGTGGTGACATGTTTGGTTGAGGTCCCGAGGGCCTCAGGTGTGTTTTGACAGGTTAACGGATCAAGTTTAGATGTTAGAAGTTGCAAAATTTTGCTGGTGTTCTATTCTGGTGTCCTTCTATGCGATCGCATGGGTAAGAATGCGATCGGATAGGCTAGTTGGGGGAAGCATGGGTTTTATGTTGTGCGATCACGTGGGTGGAGGCCGCAATCGCGTAAGAGTGGGTCCTATGTGCAGTGCGATCGCGTGGTTAAAGTCCGCGATCGCATAGGGTGTTCTGAGGTCCGTGAGGGGGATGAGTGTTTGAGCTATGTGAACGCGTTTGTTTGTACGCAAACACATAGAGTGGGCTGAGAGTGGGCTGGTTTGTGCATCGCGAACGCATCCGTGGGTATGCGATCGCATTGAAGGGGGCGTAAGTGCATGGCAGAATGTTTTTAAGCCCACTATTGCGAAACTTTCTTCCTTTTCCTCCATTGTTAAACGAGTTGGGAGCTATTTGAGAGGGTTTGAAGAAGAAATAAAAGGATCTCACTTGGAGAGGTTTTCAACTTCATAACTCGTTTCTATATAGTTTTCTAAGTAATTAAACCGGAAATTGTTGAAATTAAACCCAAATTGGGGAAGAAAGGTGCATGGAATTTGGAATTTTCTTTTGAGGATTTGAGTGGGCAATTGTGGTCCGGTTTTAGTGTTCTTGGTATGTATATAATCGTGGTAAGACGAGGATTCTAGAGATGTAAATTTTATTAAATTCCGAGATATGGGCCCGGGGCTCGGGTTTGGCCAAATTTTGAGAATTATGTTAAAATTTGTATCTTTCGATTGAGTTTTGTTCCATTATCATATATTGATGATACTAATCCGGTTTTGGTTAGATTCGGAGCATTTGGGAGCCAATTCGAGGGGCAAGCGCATTCCGGAGTAGCTTTTGGGCTGTCTTGAGGTAAGTAACGATTGTAACTCTAAACCTGAGGGTATGACACCCCGTTATTTGATATTGTGTTGATAAATGAGGGGACACACACGCTAGGTGACGAGCGTGGGGGTGTGCACTGATAGGGATATTGACTTGGTCAGTCCCATAGCGACTATTAAGCCGCGTGATCGATTTGAAACCTTACAACATCCTGTCTTTTAGAAGTTTATACTTGTGATGGGCTGTGAGCCATGTTTGGGGTCTTGTGCCAACCTGTTTAGACCCTCAGGGGTTACTTTTACACTATTCTACCACTATCTTGTTAGTAAATTGTGAACTCAGTCATTATTTCCTACTTGTTATTATTTTCACTATTATCACACTGCTTTGAAAACTCTGAAAAGTATTGTGGGCGGAGTCCCGTAAGTTGAGATAAATTTCCCAAGTGGCTTGTGAAGGTGACTGAGTCAGGCCAAGAGCTGAGTATGTGAGGATAGCTATGGATCAGGTTGCACTCCGCAACAGTATATATGTATCAGACCGAGCGCCGAGTATGTGAGGATAGTTATGGGACGGGCTGCACGCCGCATCAATATATGCGTTATATATTATATGTGGGTTGCTGCACACCGTAACAATATAGATTATATATATATATATATATATATATATATATATATATATATATATGGATCGGGCTGCACACCGCAATAATATACATATTGGATCGGGTTGCACGCCGCAACAGATATAGCGCTTGGGCTAAAGGAACCCCTACAGGAGTCTGTACACCCCCAGTGAGCGCAGTCCACTATTATATAGATCGGGCTGCACGCCGCAGCGTATGTTATATATATGGGTCGGGTTGTATGCCGTAGCAGTATATATATATATATATATTGGATCGGGTTGCATGCCGCAACAGATATAGCGCTTGGGCTAAAGGAGCCCCTACAGGAGTCTGTACACCCCAATGAGCACAATCCACTATTATATGGATCGGGCTGCACGCCGCAGCGTATGTTATATATATGGGTTGGGCTGTATGCCGCAACAATATATATATATATATATATATATATATATATATATATATATATATATATATATATATATATATATATATATATATATATATATATATATATATATATATATATATATATATATATATATATATATGTAGTGGAGCGGGCTGGCCGCTGCAGCAGTTGTGTGTGTTCATGGTACTTACTGAGTACGAATGTTAAGTGAGAGCATGAGATACTGATAGTGGAGTCACGAGTGACTGAGAGGCTTGCCCAAGAGGCTTTATCATGAGTGATACTGTGTCCGCGGGGCTTATATTTCATGAAAATACTGTTTTCACTCTTCTTTACACTAATCCTCTGCTAATAAATGTTGGACATATGTTTTCATACAAGATTTTTAAATGGAAACCGGAGTTTTATGAAATATTCGGAATTCTAGATTCCTGATTTGATTTGTTAATTTCCACTTTTATTCACTATATGGATTTTCATGATTTAAATTGCTCGTCACTACACTCAAGTTCTTTTAGTTACATTGATTACTTACTGATTTGTCGTACTCACGTTAATACCTGCACCTTTGTATAGATCCAGGTACCAGACCATCTCACTAGTTGAAACGAGCTTGGAGTTGTTCGAGGATAGAGGTAGCTGCTCAGCGTCCCCAGCTCACCTTATTTCCTTCCCTCAGTTTATAGTTTCTTTTGGTCTTTTGTACCTCAGACTTTTGTTGTAGCAAGTCACTGTTGTACATTGTATGTTTGGTCGTAGATGCTCATGACAATTGACTGCAGGTTTTGGGAAAGTGTGTAATTTGTTTTATCTCTTTCTGATATTTTTTTTGAGATCTGCTAAATATTTGGGAAATTATGGGATATATCGATAATCTAAAATGGTTGGCTAGCCTATTTCCATGATAGGCGCTATCACGACCGGCTTAGGATTTGGGGTCGTGACAAGTTGGTATCAGAGCCTAGGTTACATAGGACTCAACGGTCATGAGCAGGTTTAGTAGAGTCTTGCGGATCGGTACGGAGACGTCTGTACTTATCTTTGAGAGGCTACAAAACCCTTAGGAACAATCTCATTTTTCTTGAATTTTGTCGTGCCATTTGATTGATTCTGGAAATCTAAACTTCTGTTGTTTCATTCTCTCACAGATGGTGAGGACTCGTGCCACCGATCAGGGCGATCAGCCACCAGCTAGACCAGAGAGGGGTCGAGACCGTGGTAGAGGTAGGGGCCATCCCGTGCAGCAGCCATGGCAGTGCCAATTGATCCCCCTACTATTCAGGGTCAAATTCCTGCCACAAATACTCCAGCGTGGCAGGCTCAGGCACCGACAATGCCTATTGTTATTCCAGGTCTTCAGGAGACCTTGGCCTAGATCTTGACGGTGTGTACTACCCTTGCTCAGGCAGTTGCCGCTACTTCTCAGGTCGGGGGAGGCAGTCAAACTCCAGTTGCCCGGACACCTGAGCAGGCTACTCAGGGCTAGTAGACACCGGGGGCGGTTTGAGTCCAGCCGAATGCTCCAGTTTAGGACTTCGTGGTCCCAGCTATGCTAGATGATGAGCACTGTAGGCTGGAGAGGTTTAGTAGACTACAACCTCCGACATTCAATGGTTCTGAGGGTGAGGATGCCCAGGGTTTTCTAGATAAGTGCCAGAAGATGTTGCGTACTGCTGGGATTTTGGAGACCAACGGGGTCTCATTTGCTACTTTTCAGTTCTCTGGTGCTACTTTCACTTGGTGGGAGTCTTTTGAGTGGCGTAGGCCTGTTGGTTCAGCACCCCTTACCTGGCAGCAGTTCTCCACTATATTCTTGGAGAAATATGTACCCCAGTCTCACAGGGAGGAGCAGCGAAGGCTTTTTGAGCAGCTGTGTCAGGGAGAGCTATTAGTGATGCAGTATGAGATGCGCTATTCGGAGTTGGCTCGTCATGCCACCGAGTTGGTCCCTACTGATAGGGAGAGGATTAGGAGGTTTATAGATGGCCTTACTTATCAGATCTGCCTTTTCATGACCCAGGAGAGAGTATCAGATGCTACATTCGAGCAGGTTGTTGATATTGCTCGAGATATTGAGTCGGTTCGCCGCCAGGAGCGGGTAGAGAGGGAGGCCAAGAGGCCTCATGGATCGGGTGGTTATAATGGTGCTTCTTCTAGGGGCAGTTTTCGCATGGCAGGGGCCGTTAATTCAGGCCTCCTCGGTCAGGTCGCCCAGCCTATAGTGGTGCATCTTTGGGGCATGACCCTCGTGGTTTTCAGCCAGGAAATTCTTCATTCGGTGCCCTTCTAGCCCAGAGTACAGCTCGAGCACCATCAGCTCAGGGTTTTTCTATGCATGGTTCTCCTAGTGGCCATTTTGGTGCCAGGGGTTCATTTCAGTCCCAATCTCCAGCTCCAGGGAGCTGTTATGAGTGTGAAGAGTTCGGGCATATGAGGAGGCAGTGTCTTCATATTCTTTTAGGTCCATCTTAGCTGAGGAGACAGCCTTCGACTTCAGCTCCAGTTACTTCACCACCCACCCAGGCAGTCAGGGGTGGTAGTCAGTCAGCTAGAGGCTAAGCAGGTGGAGGTTAGGCCCGTATGTATGCCTTTCCAGCATACTATGTGATATCTATTGGGGGTCTGGAGACCCGAGTGGACCTACTATTAATCAGCATGGTCGATTTTGATGTGATATTGGGCATGGATTGGTTATCTCTGTGTCATGCTGTTCTTGATTGTCACTCTAAGACCGTGACCTTAGCTATGCCCGGATGTTCGAGGATTGAGTGGAGAGGTTCTTCTGATTATGTGCCTAGCAGGGTGATTTCCTACCTGAAGGCTCAGCGTATGGTTGAGAAGGGATGTTTATCTAATCTGGCTTTTGTGAGGGATGTCAGTGGTGAGACTCCCGCTATTGATTCGGTTCCTATGGTCCGTGACTTTCCGGACGTGTTTCCTGTAGAACTTGTCGGAAGAACCGGTATCCCTTGCCTCGTATAGATGACTTGTTTGATCAGTTGCAGGGTGCCAGAGTATTTTCTAAGATTGACTTGTGTTCCAACTGTCATCATTTGAAGATTCGGGGGCCAGACATCCCGAAGACTGCTTTCAGGACTAGATATGGTCATTATGAGTTTCTGGTTATGTCATTTGGGCTGACCAATGCCCCAGCAGCCTTTATGCACTTGATGCACAACGTATTCCGGCCTTATCTGGATTCTTTCGTCATCGTGTTCATTGATTATATCTTGGTGTATTCCCGATCTCGGGAGGATCATGAGCAACATTTGAGAGTTGTGCTTCGGACCTTGAGAGAGAAGAGATTGTATGCAACACTTTCGAAGTGTGAGTTCTGGCTTAATTTAGTAGCATTCCTAGGGCACGTGGTGTCCTGTGAGGGTATTCAGGTTGATCCGAAGAAGGTAGAGGAGGTGCAGAGTTGTCCTAGACCGTCATCAGCTACTGGGATTCGCAATTTCCTTGGTTTGGCAGGTTATTATCGCCGTTTCGTTGAGGGATAGACTGACCCAGAAGGGTGCTTAGTTCAAGTGGAATGAGGAGTGTGAGGAGATCTTTCAGAAGCTCTAGTCATCTTTGACTATAGCTCCGGTAGTGATTTTACCTACGGGTTTAGGTTCTTATACAGTTTACTAAGATGCCTCGAGATTTGGCCTTGGAGCGGTTCTGATGCAGGACAGTAAGGTGATTTCCTATGCATCCAGACAATTGAAGGTGCACAAGAGGAATTATACACTGCACGATCTTGAGCTAAGAACTATTGTTCATGCCTTGAAGATTTGGCGTCATTATTTGTATGGAGTGCATTGTGAGATTTTCACTGATTACCGAGTTTGCAGCATCTGCTTAAGCAAAAGGATCTAAATTTGCCTCACAGGAGGTGGTTGGAACTTCTCAAGGATTATGACCTCACTATCTTATATCATCTGGGGAAGGCCAATGTAGTGGCCGATGCCCTGAGTCGCAGAGCGGAGAGTTTGGGGAGTTAGCCTACCTTCCAGTAGCAGAGAGACCTTTAGCACTTGATGTTCAGGATTTAGCAGGTCAGTTGGTGAGATTGGATCTATCAGAGTCTCCGCGGGTATTGGCTTGTGTAGCCTCCAGGTCTTCTCTTTATGATCAGATTAGAGCACGCTAGTATGATGATCCACATTTTCTTGTTCTTTAGGACAGGGTCCACCGCGCTGATGCTAGGGATGCGGTTATTGGTGATGATGGGGTCATGAGGATACATGTACCAATTTGCGTGCCCAATGTGGATGGGCTTCGAAATTTGATTCTAGCTGAGGCCCATAGTTCGCGGTATTCCATCCATCCGGGTGCCGCAAAGATGTATCAGGATATGAGACAACATTACTGGTGGAGGAGGATGAAGAAATATATTGTTGAGTTTGTGGCTCAGTGTCTCAGCAATCAACAAGTCAAGTATGAGCACCAGAGGCCAGGTGGACTGCTTTAGAGATTTGATATTTTGGAGTGGGAGTGGAAGTGGGAGCGGATCACCATGGACTTCGTAGTTGGACTCCCACAGACTTCGAGGAGACCAAGTCTGCGCGAGGCTAGGCTATTGAACACTCGTGGAGTTTGCATATAATAATAGTTATCACTCGAGTATCCAGATGGCTTCGTATGCGGCTTTATATGGTAGGAGGTGCAGATCTCCGGTTGGTTGGTTTGAGATGGGCGAGGCTAGGCTATTGGGCACAGAATTGGTTCAGGATGAGTTGGGTAAGGTGAAATTGATTCAGGAGCGGCTTCGCACGGCGCAGTCTAGGCAGAAGAGTAATGCGGACCGAAAAGTCCGAGATGTGTCTTTCATGGTTGGGGAGAAGGTACTGCTGAAGGTGCCACCCATGAAGGGTGTTATGAGATTTGGGAAGAAGGGAAAGCTGAGTCCCAGGTTCATTGGGCCATTTGAGGTGCTTCAGAGGGTTGGGGAGGTGGCTTATAGACTTGCCTTGCCTCCCAGCTTGTCGAGTATTCATCCGGTGTTCCATGTTTCAATGCTCCGGAAGTATGTCGGTGACCCGTCTCATGTTTCGGACTTCAGCACGGTTCAACTCGAGGGTGATATGTCATATGAGGTAGAGCCAGTGGCTATTTTGGGTCGTCAGGTCAGAAAGCTGAGGTCTAAGGATATAGCTTCAGTGAAGGTTTAATGGAGAGGAAAACCGGTGGAGGATGCCGCCTGGGAGGCCGAGTGGGAAATGCGGGACAGATATCCTCACTTATTCGAGACTCCAGGTATGTTTCTAGACCCGTTCGAGGATGAATGCTTGTTTAATAGGGGGAGGATGTAACGACCCGGCCGATCGTTTTATGAGATTAGCCCTGTTTCCCCCATTTCTGCTTTATCATATGTTTCTTAACCTATTTATGTTGTGTTGGGTCAGTTGGTTTGGGTTCGGAGTGGCCGTGGTGAGAATTGAGACACTTAGTCTCTTAAAGTAGCCTAATAGTTGAAAAGTCAAACTGAGAGTTGACTTATTGGTAAATGACCTCGGAATACGGATTTTATGGCTCAGATAGCTTTGTTAGGCGATTTGGGACTTAGGAGTGTGTTCGAAATAAAATTTTGATGTCCGGTGTAGAATTAGGCTTGAATTGGCGAAAGTTAGTTTTTGGCGATTTCCGGTCGAGCTTGGAGTTGTTCGAGGATTGAGGTAGCTGCTCAGCGTCCCCAACTCACCTCCATTCCTTCCCTCAGTTTATAGTTTCCTTTGATCTTTTGTACCTCAGACTTTTGTTGTAGCAAGCCACTGTTGTACATTATATTTTCAGTCGTAGATGCTCATGACAGTTGACTCCAGGTTTTGGGCAAGTGTGTATTTTGTTTTATCTCTTTCATATATTTTTTTTAAGATCTTCTAAATATTTGGGAAATTATGGGATATATTGATAATCTAAAATGGTTGGCTAGCCTAGTTCCATGATAGGCGCCATCACGGTCGACTTAGGATTTGGGGTCGTGACAGTTATCTCCCCTTTAGTGGTCTCGCATGCCATGCTGAACCCGTTCAGGACTCGGACCGCAGTTACGATATGGTCTTGCAGGCCAAGTTTTTCCATGACCCTTGATCTGATGATGTTGGCTAAGCTATCTGAATAAATTAACACACACTTAATCCAAGATTTATTTATGAGTACCGATATTACTAGTGCGTCGGTGTGGGGCTGCACGAACCCCTCAACATCTTTGTCATTGAAAGATAAGGTTTCTTCCGGTACGTAATCCCGAGTCCGTTTCTCTCTTATGATGGATACTTTGGTGCGCTTCAGCATAAGCCCCTGCGGAATATCGACGCCACTTATGATCATGTTAATGATGTGTTGAGGTTCCTCTTGCTCGGTATGTTTGTTAGATTCCCTGTTCTTGAAGTGTTTCTTGGTCCGATCACTCAAGAACTCTCAGAGATGCCCGTTGTTGAACACCCGGGCCACCTCTTCTCTTAATGCAGTCTTCTGTCCTGTGGCCTTGAGTGTTGTGATATTTGCACATTAAGGTTGGGATCCCTTTGGGCTGGATCGATTGTAGAGGTCTAGGCCATTTGGTGTCCTTTGATGCGTCCGATAGCTGATACAGTGGTGTCAATATCGACGTTAAAGGTAGATTCCAAAACCTTAGTGCCTCCTTAGGCCCAATAGTCCTGATGAAATCGTTCTCGCTCATGAGTCCCCAGTTGCTCTGACCTCGATCACTTCTCTTTTCATTTCGCATAGAATTTTGCCCAGACCCATGGCTTCTTCGATCTCCATTGTTGGCTGGTACCGATCCCTGTTTGGCCTCGGTTCATGGTTGATATCTCTCTTGACTCTGTTGATGGGTTTGACGGGATAAACGGACCCCGAAGGGGCCCCAAGTTGATCATCGTCGACTCTGATTTTTGATTGATACTGGTTATGCATGTCGGCCCAAGTAATAATCGGATATTCTATCAGATTTTTCTTCAACTGTTGTGAGGTCATCAAGCTCCGAATATTGAGTCCTGGGTGAAAGCTTGAATGACCCAATCATCAGCGACTGGTGGCGGATCCATCCGTTCCATTTGAAACCGAGACACGAACTCTCTAAGCATCTCATTATCCTTTTGTTTTACTTCGAAATTTTTTGACTTCCTGGTCTCGACCTTGATAGCCCCGGCGTGTGCTTTCACAAAATATTCTGCAAGCATACCAAACGAGTCAATAGAATTAGGAGTTAAGTTGTGATACCATATTTTAGCTCCCTTTGACAGGGCCTCTCCGAATTTCTTCAACAAGACAGACTCGATCTCATCATCCTCCAAGTTGTTCCCTTTGATGGAGCATGTGTAAGAGGTAACATACTTGTTTGTACTTAGGAATATCGGGCATGTGGAACTTCTTAGGGATCGGATTTGGAGCCGCGCTCGGAGGGAAAGGTTTTTGCACGAACTTCTTGGAATCCAGGCCTTTCAGTATCGACAATGCTCCTAGAATTTGGTCGACCCTGGAGTTGTAGGTTTGTACCTTTTTTGTCATTTGCTTCGATTTTCGTCTCCCCTGATTCTACTAATTTTGTCAGTTCCTCGAGCATTTTTATGATCTCGGGGTTAGTTCCAATTCTTTTTTCATTCGACCTCTCTGTAACCTGTTCGTCCCTGCGAGTGGCTTCCCGGGGCGTATCGGGTTCAATTCTGCTTGGAGTGTGGCTTTGGTTCTGTAACTGAGCTATCGCCGGCTGTTGAGCCTATAACATTTCGAAAACCATCTGTAAATTTATCCTGTCTCCCCCATTTTTTTTGTCTATTTTGAGCTGCCGATCGGGCTTCACCACGGACGCTATTGTCGGGGTCGGTAGGTAGATTTGTGTCGATGGCCACATGCGAGTTAGTGAAAAATGGGTCCGCTTGGAATCTTGACGGGATCAACGGGCGGTACCTCATCACTGGGCGCTACGTTGTTATTTTCACCGTGATGACCAGACTCATTATCAATACGTAAGGGTGCTGATTGAGAGTTCGACATTTTTGAGTTTTAACCTGAAATTAGAGAAACTTAAAGAACAAGTGTAAAGTAATATCTGTTATGGAGATTTACATCAAATAACCACTATTCTCTTTAGCCCAACGGTGGACGCCAAACTATTTACCCTCAAAATCAGATAACAATTAAATTTATAAGTGATTTTAAAGATATGCAGATTAACTTGACAAAATTGATAAATTAAGTTGCAATTGAAACAAATAATGACAAAGTAAATTCAAACCACACGAATTAAACAGTTACAGTCTTGGAAGATTAACCACCCTCGAATTAGATGCACTTTGATTGGTATCAGGACGCAATTGAATAAAGGCTTAAAGAGAAAAAAATATTTATCGCTTGGAATGCGTGTTACAATATTCTTTACAATTAATCAGGCTCCCTTTATATAGTAGGGGAGTCATATATTAGGTACAACTCTATAAAAAATAAAAATTCCCTAATTAACTGATTGTTGATCTCACGTCGATATATGCCGAGATCTCCGTCATGATATTCGGTCGGTCACGGATACCACGGCCTTCTGTTGGCCCAGCTTGACTACCTGACAACGTTCTTCGAAGTTGATCAAGGCCAGGACCGATCCCGAATCACGACCCTGATATCCTCGAGGGCGGCGTTATGGTCCGGACTCAGAATTAATGAGATCTTTACTTCGGTCTAGGCGCCCCTATTACCATATCTCGAGCTTGGCCTATCATGTTGGAGACCGGAATGTACTATGAGACCAGTTTTACCCGTATACAATATGAATATAATTTTGGATTGTTTTTGAATTTTTGTGAGTGATATGAGTGAAAATTTTGAAAAATGACTTTTTGGAGTTTTTTAAATTTTTGAAAATTTTCAAAATTCATCTTTAAGTGAAAATTAAAAATTTTATGGCCAAATACTGATTTTGAAAAAAGTGAAAAAATTTCGAAAAAAAATGAAAAAAATTCTCATAGAAGCTCTTAGTACTTGCATATGAAAAAAGTTTTCCGTGTTTTTAGAAGAACAGACTAACTCAAATAAATAATAAACAACATCACATTTCCACAAATGGGTCTGAGAAATATAGTATGTATGCACTTTGTCCTTACCTTATAAAAGTAGAGAGACTTGTTTTCGAAAACTCAGATAAATAATGAGATTAAAAATTTAACATAAATTTTCTACTAACAGATTTAAACTAGTACTTAGTAATTTCTTTATTTTCTTGTAAATTAGACGCTCGCAATTATCCAACTACATCATAATACTTGAGAGTTAATTACACTAAACACTCCTATAATATGACTCAATTTTAAATATACCATTTCTATTCTAAATCAAACACTTATACCCCTATATTATGGAATTCTTATACTCGCATCCCCTCTGAGGTATATATTAAAACGTAATTACTAAAAGCATATTAAAATTACAAATTAACCTCTTATATAATGAAAATTCTACACAAAAATGAAACTTCATCTATTAAGTAATTAAGATAATTTTGAAGCAGAAGAATAAATAAAGTAAAATAAAAATGCAACAATCCTATAAATATAATTATAATTAAATAAAAATACAACTAGTGCACATGTTTAGTACTAAGAGTTGGTATAACTTATTAAATGATTTATATTTATTTTTATGAGTTCCTTATTTATATTTCAGTTTCTTTTTTAATCTAAGACGTGAAAACTAACTTCTAACAAATATATTTTTCCTCCTTTTTAAATTTCTCACAAATGAATATGTAAAAAATTTTATTTGTAATTTTAATTTATTTTTAAATAATTATATTTTAATATACTTAGCTGCGGATATACCTCATATTTGGTGTAAGTATAGAATTTTCATGATTAAAGGGGTATAATTGCTTGATTTCAAAATAGAGAGGGGTATTTGAAACTGAGTCATATTATCGGGGAATTTAGTGTAATTAATATTAATACTTATGATGGTATGAGGTAGCAGATAGCCGATAAAATAATTAAAAGCATACAAAATTGGATCAGACACCACTATCATAAAAATAATTCTTCTGCATCATAGCAGTTAACCGCTAGTTATATTTTAAAATTTGAAATTTTAGAAAAGAAAAATGGAAAAAACCAGCAAAAAGGCCCATCCACCCATGCGTAGAACTTATCGCAAAGTTGAGAACCTACCGCTCTAATAACATGTTTGGTCAAGCTTCTCCAAGCTAAAAAGTATATATTTTTCAAAGTTGAAGTGTTTGGCAAAGCTTTAACAAGAAAAAAAAGTGCTTTTGACTAGAAGCTGTATACGGTTAAAATTAGGCCCACCCAATTTTACTGTTTGATCAGGACTGATAATTTGTATCGGAGGACAGCTTCATAATGGAACAGACCAAGACACGAGGGTAAGATACCAAGTGCAGAATCGAGGTACCTGTCATGATCGAGGCTAGTAGCAATCGGAGCCAAACGAGACAGACATCGAGAATGATCGGAGATAGCACGATAACAGAAAGGCGAAATATCCGTGATTGGTCGAAGATCATGGCGTGAATCTCGGAGCGGATCAAATCAGAAACGGTTAATCAGCTAACCATGAGATTTTCTTCTGTAATTAAAATTGTACTATAAGTAGAATTTCACTACTATATAAAGAGGAGTTCTAATCATTTGTAAGACAACATTATTCACAGATATCAAAGCAATATAATTCTTTCTTTCTCGCTTACATTATTGTTCATCAGCTTGTTCTATTCTTATCAGTTCGAGAGTACTTCGACTCGAGGGCTGAGTTATGTTTGAACACTGGTTTGCTTTACTTATAATTTAATTCTATCATTTATCTTCATATTTATCAATTGGTGTTGAGTGAAATCACATATCCTTAAAACCACAACATAAGTTTAATTGTTATCTAATTTTAAGGATAAACAGTTTGGCACCCATCGTGAGGCTAAGGATAATAGTGCTTGCTTAATACTGATTCCGATAACACACACTACTTTACGCTTGTTCTTGTAAGTATTTTTGTTTTCAGGATAAAACATGTCAAACTCACAAACAACATCCACACATGGTGACAACGGCCTCGAATTTCACGGGGAAACCGATAATATCGCCGCCCCAAGGGTCGACGTACCTCAGGCTGATCTCGAGGGAGCGCCAATAGTCAATCCCGTCGATGTCAGTTCACATATCGCCCTAAATGCAAATTTGAGAGCTGATCCTGTCACGACCCAAAATCCATTAAAAGTCGTGATGGCGCCGGACACCACTGTCAGGCAAGCCAACACTAAATACTTAATTAAATTCTCATTTTAATATTTTTGAAATTATTTCTTTTCCTTACATTTAGCAATAAATAATAAACTTCACCGAGTAAATAATAATGTCTTTAACTACTTTTCAATACTAACTAATCCCATATACATCCCAGAACCCAGTGTCACAAGTGCATGAGCAATTTTTAGAAAAAATCAAATGTAATACAATAATCGTCCGGAATAAAATTGAACAGTAGAGAAAATACAATACAATACTCTGAAGGAGACTCTGCTAGATGCGGTCGTCTCGGGAGGTGCAGCTCATCTAAGTCTCTGTATCAACCATGCCGCTGCGCCAAACTAGGCCACTAGACATACATGTGTCTGTGCAACAAAATGCACAGCAAGTGTAGTATGAGTACAAAAATAACGTGTACCCAGTAAGTATCCCACCTAACCTCGAGGAGGTAGTGACGAGAGCTCGACTTTGACGCTTACTAGTGGTCCAAATAGTGAAGTACCAATGTGCACAAGTATGAATTTTATAAGGTAATTTCAAACTCGATAAATAGGAAGCAGGTAAACAATTCCTTTAATAATAAGATATTTTCCAAAAGTTCATATTCATCGTTTAACAATTCATCTCAGGCCAAAAAAGAAATATCATTACTCATAAATCTGCAAGGCAACAATACAAGCATGCCCAAATCATGTCGAGGACGTACGGCCCGATCCAACGAAATAATAAAATGTGCACTACCGAAGGGTCGAACGACACAAATCATAGATGCATCTATCAACCTGCCGAGGCGAACGACCCGCTCCCATGAGAGTAGTGAAAAGGATCACCCTGCTCGCAGAATATGATTGCGAAGCAGTTACATATAAATAAAGAGTTACCCCGCTCGCAAATCATACATGCGACGCTGGTACTCATAGATACACACATTCAAACAGTCAATCAAGACTTCATCATGAAAACAATTGCGCAGGAAATTTACAAATTTCTCCTTTAACAGTTAAGAAAATAATGTTTAATTTTTGAAATTCATTTGCCAAGTTTGATATGATTTAAACATTTTAAATTGACAATAAAGTTACAAGTACGGCAAGTAATTATGCTTTTGGATCCTAGACTATCCGGGCTTAAGCATTATAGTAGCTGAGCACGGGCTCTCATCACCTTGTGCGTACGTATCCCCTCATGAACAGTAGTACATAATTAATTATTTCACCTATGGGGACAATTCCCTCTTACAAGGTTAGATGGGAGACTTTCCTCGCTCCGAAGTTCCATAACCAGCTTCCAAGCCTTTCCGGTGACTCAAATCGATGCACAACGCTCCAAAGATAGCCAATAATTATGCAAACCATCAACATATGCTCAAATACCCGTTATAATCCAATTTATAACGATTCCTAACCCCGATCGAAAAGTCAATAAAAAAATACCCTCAGGCCCACGTGCCCGGATTCCAAAATTTTTCGGAGATAATGATCACCCATAACTTTACGAACCCAAATATACAATTTACTCTCAATTTCATGTCCAAAATTGTGGTCAAAATTTAAGAATACCAAATTCCTAGGTTTTCCTCAAAATCCCAAATTTCTTCAAATGTCCGTACTAAATCTATACATAAACCTTGTATTTAACTCAAAACTAGTGGAAACCATTTACCTCATGCTTGGTGATGAAAATAGCACTCCAAAGTTGCTCCAAAATCGGCTCCCATGGAGGAAATGGGGTTGAAATGAGCCCAGTCCCCGTCCTTTAAAAGACACTGCCCATCGATTCTTAGCACCTGCGATCACTTGAACTCTTCTGCAGTTCCGCAGGTGCGGCCCCCACTACCACTTCTGCAGCATCTCACCAGGCCTTCACTCTGCTTTGCGGTTCCACGCACACAGGTGCGGTCCCGCTTCTGCGGATCCCGACTGCATCTGCGACCCACGCCTCCCTAGCAAAATTCTGTATCTTCGAGTCTATTCCCACTCCTGTGGAGCTTGCACCTGCGGCCCTCTTCTCTTCCCGCAGATGCGATCACACCATATGCTCAACTGTTTCAGCCCTTCCTCGAATTCCATTTTTGATTTGTTAACCACCCGAAATCCACATGGGGCCCCCGGACCCCGTTCAAACACACTAACCTGTTCCAAAACATAAGGTGGACCTGCTCGAGGCCTCAATTCACATCAAACAATGCCAAAACCATGAATCGCACTCAAATTCAAGCTTTATGAACTTTGGAACTTCCAACTTCAACATTCGATGCCGAAACCTATCAATTCACGTCGATTGACCCCAAATTTTGTACATAAGTCACATTTGACATTACAGACCTACTCCAACTTCCGGAATTGGAATCCTACCCCGATATCAAAAAGTTTACTTCCGGTCAAACTTCTCAAAAACCTTCAAATTTCTAACTTTAGCTAAATGACTCCAAAATGACCTATGGACCTCCAAATTCACTTCTTTGCGCTCCCAATTCTATAATCACCATACGGAGCTATTCCAAGACTCGGAATCCCAAACAAACATCGATAACATTGAAAATGCACCTCAACCCAAATTTATGAATTCTTCCAAAATGCCAACTTCCACAATAGACGTTGAAATGCTCCTGGGTCATCCAAAACCGGATCCGAACATACGACCAAGTCCGAAATCATCATACGAATCTGCTGGAACCCTCAAACCCCGATTTCGAGGTCGTTTACTCAAAAATCCAACCTTAGTCAATTCTTCCAACTTAAAGCTTCCGAAACGAGAATTCTCTTTCCGAATTAACTCCAAAACTCCAAGAATTCAATTCCGACCATGCATACAAGTCATAATACTTGAGGTGAAGCTGCTCATGTCTTCAAACTGTCGAATGACGCGCTAGAGCTCAAAACGACCGGTCGGGTCGTTACATTCTCTCCCAGTTAAACATACGTTCGTCCTCGAACATGCTAAGAATTGTGCTGGAGTTGTCCAAAATCACTATTTAACACCTCATGCACCTTCTTGTGCGACCACCAATCAGTTGAGCACACTAGCTCGATCAAATCTGAAGATACCCTCTTTCCTTAGTCGAATAAGCCTTAGAGACAAATTCCAACATCCGGAACCCTCCACTGTTCCTTCTTTCATCATACGAATGACGTATCAATCACTACACAATGCATCGATACATGATTTCATACCCTTGACAAATTCACACTATGCATTGCATAACGCACATGGCCATAACAACATCCTCTAACAACAATAGCTGAAATTCCACGAATCTGACACTCTCACTGCACCTCATGACATATATAAATCCTGGTCTATCCCTCTGCAATACCGCCACGACGGAATAGATGTGTAGAAATTCATTACCAACTGTCGAGTCAACAAACCATTGAGTCTATACTCCTGACAAGAACCATTACATCATCATGAACCAAATAATGGCATTTGCTCTTTAATACACTTCATATAATCTGATTGCACTGATCCTAGATCCAATAATCTTGTCTCACCCAGTACGAACTGCTCAGGCAGTAAGCCACCCCAGACATGACTAAAGTTTGATTTGACGCCACAATGTGCCAATAAGCTGCAAATTGGAACGTGATACATAAGGAAAACAAACTCTGGAAGGGACTACTCAACTCACGCTGTCACGACCCAAAATCCCTAAGGTCATGATGGCGCCGGACACAAGGTCAGGCAAGCCAAACCATTAATTAATTGAAATAACTTTCAAATTTTAATATTTTTGAAATCGTTACCTTTTCTTGAATTTCATAATCAAATAAATAGATTTTTAGTAAACTTAAATATGACAACAAATCAATTCAATTTAATAAAGTAAACCCCAACGCATCCCCAGAACCCGGTGTCACAAGTACATGAGCAATTTCTAAGAAGTTATACAATCACTTCAAGCCTGTCCGAAATACAACTGGACAAGGAAATTTAAAATGAATAAATACATTATGAAGGTGACTCTGCCAGCTGCGGGTCGCCTCCGGATGGTGCATCTTGCCTAAGTCTCCGAATCCTCCACATTGCTATGAAAGTACCTGTGCAATAAAATGCATAGCAAGTGCATCATGAGTACAAAAACAATGCGTACTCAGTAAGTTGCCTGCCTAACCTCAGAGAGGTAGTGACGAGGGGGGAAATTAGACTCTTACTAAGGTCCGAAAATACAACATATGATAGAATATGATGAAATACAATAGACATGTAAGACAGTGAGCAACGAGTACATATCAAGTATAGAAATCCAGGTAATCACTGAGAATAAACAACAATGTACACTTCCCTTTTTCCCAAATACCTGTCAAGCCAAAACCAATAGAATAGTACCAAATAGTCATGCGCACACAAGGGTAAGACAACCGGCCGGAGTCATAAGATAGTTAACCTCTCTATGCACTGCCAAAGGATCGATCGGCCTGTCCCAAAAGTGCATCTCTCAACCTCTCTACGCACTGCCGAAGGATCGATCGGCCCGTCCCAAAAGTGCATCTCTCAACCTCTCTACGCACTGCCGAAGGATCGATCGGCTTGTCCCAAAAGTGCGTCTCTCAATCTCTCTATGCACTGCCGAAGGATCGATCAGCCCGTCCCAAAAGTGCATCTCTCAATCTCTCTACGCACTGTCGAAGGATCGATCGGCCCGTCCCAAAAATACGGCTCTCAATCTCTTTATGCACTGCCGAAGGATCGATCGGCCCGTCCCAAAAGTGCATCTCTCAATCTCTCTACGCACTGTCGAAGGATCGATCGGCCCGTCCCAAAAATACGGCTCTCAATCTCTTTATGCACTGCCGAAGGATCGATCGGCCCGTGCCCGTAGTGCATCTCTCAATCTCTCTACGCACTGCCAAAGGATCGATTGGCCCGTCCCAAAAGTGCGGCTCTCAATATAATAATCCTCTCTATGCACTGCCGAAGGATCGATCGGCCCGTCCCAAAAGTGCATCTCTCAATCTCTCTACGCACTGCCAAAGGATCGATTGGCCCGTCCCAAAAGTGCGGCTCTCAATATAATAATCCTCTCTATGCACTGCCGAAGGATCGATCGGCCCGTCCCAAAAGTGCACCTCTCAATATAATACGGCTAGCCTGCTCGCGAATAATACATGCAACTCAGGCGCTCATAAGTATACATACACAAATACAACAGTCTTCCTGTTTGCGAATCACTCAAGCGACTCACGCACCCAAAGTTACACATATCCATATAATAAATTCGTATTTTATCAAGAAAACCATTTTTCTCAAGAAAATGATAAAGTCTTTATTAAGAGAAACATGAAATATAGGTTTGAAATCTTTGTTTTTGAAACCTATTTGTCCAGTTTAGTAATACTCCATGATACATCCCAGTCCAGGTACACATATATTCACAGCGAAAATAATTCTCCTTTTAGAGGGTTAACAATATGAACTCTAGTTTTCTTTTGAACTTTCAATCACGTTTTCGGTCATGTTAGCAGCTTAATATTACAGCCAGGGTTACAGGTACACACATAAAGCATGCTAGTGGGTCCTAGGCTACCCGGACATGGCATAATAGTATCTACGCACAAACTCCCGTCACCTCGTGCGTACGTAGCCGCCGAAGATAATAACATGTATTTAATTCACCTAGGGAGACGATTCCCCCTCACGAAGTTATAAAGGAGACTTACCTCGCTCCGAAATTCTATAAACGGCCTCCAAGCCTTCCCGACGACTCCAATCGATGCACAACGCTTCACAACTACCCAAATGATGATAAACCAATGAAAATATACTCAATTTTTTGCTAAAAATTTAGATTATATAATTTCCCAACTCCGCTTAGTGAAATAATCAAAATGCCTTCGGGCCACGTGCCCGGATTTCGAGATTTCTCGAAGATAAACTCTACCCATAGCTTTACTAGCTCAAATATACAATTTACTCCTAATTTCATGCTCAAATTCGTGGTAAAATCCAATTTTCATCAATTCTAGGTTTCCTTGCAATTTTTCTACTTTTTTTCCAATTTCTCATATCAAATCTATGTAATAAATCTTGTATTTAACTTGGAAATAAGTATAAACAACTTACCTTTGATGCTTGATGAAATCCCCCTTGAAATGCTCTCCAAAATCATCCAAGCCAAATGAAAGAAAATGAAAGAAATGGCTAAAATTCGTGTTTAAAGAATCTGCCCATGCTTCATCGAGTTATACCTTGCACTTGCGCTGTGCATGTTGTACATCTTATTATAATTTTCTCTTGTTGAATATCTTCTGTTAAAACACCCATAACTTCTTGTAGAAATATCCAAATAACAAACGGTTTGAAGATTTAGAAACTAGACTTGAAGATCTTTAATTTGATAGGTTGTCAACCATATAACTCTTTATACACTTTATACATCCCGAGATATGAGCTTCTAAAGTCGGCTCCAAGCATCAGAAAATTCTGGCGAAACTGCTCCACCAGCCATCTTCAATCCGTCATAACTTTTTGCAAACAACTCCAAATGACAAATGGTTTAATGTTCTGGAAACTAGACTTCACGATCTCAACTTTCATATTTTGAAAATTTTCAGATTACTTATAGGTTCTTATATATATGCTTCTAAATTTAGCTCGTCGATGCATAAATTGCTGTCCAAAAGTGCAGCAGAAATTTCTGCAATTTTTCCTTCTTTTTCTTGTCGGAAATTCATTCTATTAACCTTCCGAAATCCACCCGAGGCTCTCGGGACCTTAACCAATTATACCAACATGTCCCAAAACATGATACGAACTCACTCGAGGTCTCAAATCACATCAAACAACGTCGAAATCATGAATCGCACTCCAATTCAAGCTTTATGAACTTTGAAATTTCAAATTTCTATATCCGATGCCGAAACCTATCAAATCACGTCCGATTGACCCTAAATTTTTCACACAAGTCATATTCGATATTACGGACCTGCCCCAACTTTCGGAATTGGAATCCGACTCTGATATCAAAAAGTCAAACTCTCGGTCAAACTTCTCAAAAACCTTCAAATTTCTATCTTTAGCCAAATGACTTCAAAATGACCTCCGGACATCCGAATTCACTTCCGATCGCGCTCCCAACTCCAGAATCACCATACGAAGCTATTCCCAGACTCGGAATCCCAAACGGACATTAATATCATTGAAATACGCTTCAAGCCAAACTTAGAAAATTTCTTCAAAAATGCTGACTTCCACAATATACATCGAAACGCTCTCGGGTTATCCAAATCCCGATCCGGGCATACTCCCAAGTCCGAAATCATCATACAAACCTGCTGGAACCTTCGGATCCTGATTCCCAGGTCGTTTACTCAAAATTTCAGTCTTACTCAATTTCTTCAACTTAAGGCTTCTGAAATGAAAATTTTCCTTTCAATTTAACTCCGAACCTCCTGAATTTTAACTCTGACCATACACACAAGTCACAATACCCTAAATGAAGCTTTTCATGACTCCCAACTGCTGAACGATGTGCTGTATCTCAAAACGACTGGTCGGGTCGTTACACACACACTAATATGGACTTTCCTCAGAAAATGGGAAACAAAACACACAAAAATAGAATATAGAGAACCGTAATCAACATCACACTGTTGCGGCGTGCAACACGATCCAAATAACATACCCGTGGAGGCGTGCCACCCGATCAAAATAACATACCCGTGGCGGCGTGCCACCCGATCCACACATAAAATTCACATAAGGAGATACACACCGAGCTAAATTTCTCACTATTACGAAATACTGAATATCGGTCACAAGCAACGCTAAGTGCATAATACCATCATGGGGAGACATATAGCGCCATAAGCTACAAAACTCAAGCACGATTGAGGTGCGATATATTATTTGAATCTCATGAGCCATCCTGCTCCCATAACACCATCGCTCGTGGAACCTCAACTCATAAGAAATTTATCAAGTCGTTTCACCACTCACGCGAAACAACATAATATTACATGAAATAGACAACGACGAAACAACATCCAATGTTCTGATACTTCTCCACGAGAAGCGCTATACTGAAATGAACACATCTGGCTGACATAGAGTCTATAATCACATTTAAATCCATCCACAGACCTCAAGCTGATTCCGATCGCATTGTACTAGGCTAATAATCCCTTCAAAGGTCCTTAATAACCCCTTTTTTCCCATAACACACCAGAACAACCCTCATAACCGGATCAAACTCCCACATTCCGCAACCAAAGGAACCAAGCGCCCTCCAGGCATAAATTCTCAAACAAGCGATATTACCACCTTCTTTATACTCGGTTTAAACCTTCCACCAACCAGGTGACTACATGTCACTCTTGTAAAATACCCCCCCCCCCTCGTGGGACACGCTCCCACGACCTTCCGTACCAGGTAACAAGTTTGTACATCCATACCACCGGCCATACTAGCACTGCAAAGTAAATCAAGAATCCATAACCAGGATGCAAAGCCCCTTTCACAAAACACCGATCTCAGGTGACACTGAAGACAATACCAGCTTACTCTAAACATTCAGATCTCTTTCCTGCTCATCCGAGCTCGTGACATCCTTGTCAACACCGAACCACAAATCTTCAATCCTCAACTTCTGAATTTCCTATCGCTCACTGCACCTAACATGCCAATATGCGATCGTACATGAATCTCATCATAACTCCTGAACCACTAATAGGGTAAACACTTCATCATATAGAAAATTTTTACTCAACTCATTCCAAGAGAACCATAACAACATGCGAATGAATTCTCATAACTGAATAATATACAAATCCTCAAGTAGTGGTCTAAACCACCATAACCCTTCTGGGATCCTCCTATGCATAACAAGCCAAAATACTTGGATATTTCCAAATAAAATCGATTACGACTGTCGTCAAGCCTCGGATAACTTGATTACACTGAAGGAACTGATCACCGCCACTATTATGCCAATTCAGCCATGGATAACCAATCTAACTTCTTCTAATTCGTCCTTAACTTGCCTTAGAGATAATAATAGCTCCATTCCTTACATAACAAACCTAAACCCGCACTCGTCTTGAGTGACACTATTCCACGAGACCACATTGTCTCCAAAACCATGAACCGCTTCATACCCACTTTGTACGCACATTTGCATATTCAACTGGTACACCCATTCTGATAATTCCCCCACGAATTCGAAGTCATTTTATCCCTTTTCCTCTAAATGCTACTCTACAAGTCAAAAATATCATAGATCATTCCCTGCCTCTTATCATAATCCGCTACATAAGCTCGATTCTTAACCATACCTCGGGTTTGAAATCCTTAGGCACCGTATTTTAACCTTTGAATCCACTAAGACCGTTGTTGAGAGTAACCCATTCTGGCTTGGCCCAGAATGTAATCACTCCAAGGCTCCGCTGACCCCCGAACACCCATATCAGTGAAGCACCCGACTGAATCGTTTCCTTTGTAAATCACCTCTATATGAAGCATAAGTCACGAATCTTCCCAAGGCCCGAACACGAGTCGATAAGGACAACTATAGCACACCTCTATCAATTCCTTTGCTAAAATTACCACTTATGTTCTCTTCCCTTAGCTGTAATAACCCACCAATATGCCCCAGAACTTTCACCAGTAGATAACCATGCAACCCAATCGTAGGCGATGGGACTCGTCCACTTAGCCTGAAGCTACTATTACACAACTTTAGAACTCACTGATTTTTTATTCATTGTTGACCTGATATTGCATAACCAACTCGCCAAATTCCTCAAAATCCTTCTGTTTAACCTCACATGAACCCTCTGAATCACTAAACACATTCACATATTCGACCTCGTACCGGATAGCCAGTAGAATTCTTTGGAGAAGCTGCATCAACACTACGCGGCCGCTAATATGCTCACAGGAGATAACCCACACGTGGAACTACCTACCGAAATCTTCCAACGACGCTGCGCTAAGTACAATTACTACAAAATCGAAAACCCACCCTGAGCCCGTGTTCATTTACCAACTGCACAAGTTCGTTCACTCCTTATGGACATCAACTAAAGGTGCGACAATACATTCCAATCCAAGGTCATGTTGTATCCTTTTTCACATCAAGCACTCCTTTCCGTCATATCCAACCTTCCTCTGCATAGCAGCCATTATTCCAAAATTACGCTTGTATACCTAGTCATTGTCCACCATGAATCCCAAATCACTTTAACTTTCCTCAGGGCGTGCAACTATCCTACCACAGAACCCATATGCTACTCTGTTACTCTGCCACTCTTCCACTTTGTTCAAACACTCTCATTTAAGCAACTATTCTACTTTTGTCCCTCACACCTGACCTTCTAGAAATTTAACCAACACAAGACATCTCCCACATGTCCTTCCTCATCCTTCGCTGCCCAGTTGTTGCCTTAATTAAAAATCCATCTCTATAGGACACTCCATCAACCCAGCCTAAACACTCCTAGTTCGGTTGCCTTCCTCCCCCAGAAATAAAATACTCAATCTCTGAATCTTGCACCGAGTAAAGATCATTCCAAATCATTCACTGCTTTGGCGCATGGACAAACATCCTACCATTACACCACACTGGGCGATAGCAACGCATGAATCGTCATAACAATCAATGCCAAATCTCAAAACTTTAGGTAATACTGATACTGAGCTGAAACAATAAAACGACCTTACGCAAGGCGACGACCATAGCCTAATCGAATACACAGGGAGAAACATCATGCACCCCATATGTAGCACCATTACAATTCCACAAGTCCCGATTTATAACAAGCACTTCGTGTTGCATAAGATTGAATAGGAAAGAAACAAAGGCATAAGCCTCAAAGGAATCAAATCGCACGATGAGGAATCAAGAAGGGGAATGCTCTTAACAACCCTGTAGCCTCTCGAAGATAAGTACAGACGTCTTCATATCAATCCGCAAGACTCTACTAGACTTGCTCATGACCTGTGAGACCTAAGTGAACCTAGTGCTCTGATACCATGTTGTCACGACCCAAAATCCATTAAAGGTTGTGATGGCGCCGGACACCACTGTCAGGAAAGCGAACACTAAATAGTTAATTAAATTCTCATTTTAATATTTTTGAAATCATTTCTTTTCCTTACATTTAGAAATAAATAATGAAATTCACCGAGTAAATAATAATTTCTTTAACCACTTTCCAATACTAACTAATCCCATATACATCCTAGAACCCGGTGTCACAAGTGCATGAGCAATTTCTAGAAAAAATAAAATGTAATACAATAACTGATCACGCTCAACTATGTCTTGTAGAAGACTAAACGGGCGTTGCAAATATAATCTGGGGT